>JAUZNC010059539.1:0-45714 GCA_034780395.1 Vannuccia rotundouncinata | reverse complement strand
GAAAATTTGAATTTTGTGAATTTTCACAACTCGAGATTTTACATAGCCGTTTCTAGCAAGCAACTTTTGAATCTGTATACCCGGGTTAAATGGTTAATGCACAAATGGTTAAAATAAGAGTTAATACACTTATGAACAGGCAAAGATTGACTGCATGCTGACACAAGATTAATTTCATGAGGACACTCTAAATATACTTTCTGTCTGATATGTTCCTGCTATATTTGAAATTTTTCAAGTTGCACAAGTATAGTGCAATTGGAGCCTTAAGACATGTTTGATGACTGACTGCATATGCAGTGGGAGTGATGTCTTAAAGAGGCTACAGCATGAGGAAGATGGACACTTTTATGGGTTTGGGAGAGACTATGACACACAGTTTCTGAAAAGAATAGCATGTGATAGGGTGGAACTGGGATAGGAAGCAATAGGTGACTGCAACAGTTGTGTTAATGATTCTGATCATTCAGAAACAGTGTCCAGGTTGTCATTTATATTTGTTATAGGGGCAAAAAGGGGATAAGTACAAGTTGAAAAGGAGTAAATATGTTAAGGGTTAGACATTACAACATACAAATTAAAATAATTAAGTGGTCAAAAATATATATATAATTTGTGACAGGGTAGAAAATGATAATAAATATTTGGGTTACCTGAGTGAATAAATTTCCAGGAACAGCAGTTTGACATCAAATTGTGATGGGTGAGGTACAAGGAAGAAATTGATGAAATGTAAAAATGAAAACACAATAATGTGTGGGTTTCAGGTAGGATAACTAAAAAAAAAATCTGAACATGATGCTAGGCACCAATTTGTGATGGGGATATTATCTTCCCCAAACACAAAATTATATAAGAAAAAGGATAGATTATGTCAAATAATAATTATAACATCTATATTTCATTGTAATTTGTGTTTGCCAGTTACTTTTTTTATAAGGATGAAATATTCAAAATAATAATAATAATATTAAAATAAAAATATAAATGAATTACTAATATAATATAACCAACAAATAGCATTGAACATTACATTTTCACTGAATTAATTGGTAATTTGTGCATCTCCAATTAGCAATTATTTCTGCATTCATTTTATTTTTGACTTAATTTGTGTCTACCATTTTGCACATATTTTTATAATATTTAAGCTAAATACCAATTTAACAATTATTTGTCATTGTGTTATATAGTGTTAATTATGTTACATGGTACATCAGTCAAGTCAGTTTGATTAAAAACCTTCATGATAATTCATTTATGGCTTAGCAATTTATTTATATTTTGTTACTATTCACTCTTATGGTAGCCCTAGATCAGTTCCTAAAACTTCTGGCATGTTAAATTCAGTCTATGGCTCTCAGACTGTGTAATACTGTGCACTGCAGTAATGGTTGAATCAAAACAACATCAATAGTCAACTGTAAGAACTATGCAAAAAACATAAATAACATTATGAAAATTAGATGTTTATTAACTGTCTTGTTAATTTTTTCTATGAAATTCCTCTATTGGATTTGTCTATTACATTATGCTATATACATAAATTTTTTATTGTATTTATCTATTACATATACTGCTCCAAAATATTTGTATTAGAACCTAGGATTTCTCCCATTAAATATGTTTGACACCCTGTATTACTCCAGGCAATGAATTTTGTTTTATACTAACTGAAAATTCAAACCAAACTTTCTTATCAATTCTGTAGTTGTCCTGGAAATTTGCTGGAATTGTCCTTGAAATGTCCTGAAATTTTATTTTTAAAAAAGTGTATGAACCATTATATATTACTAACAATAGCTTATTATTCCAGCCTGCATTCTATGTAACCATGTCTTTTTTTCTGTGCAATTCCATGGCTAAGATTTTGGTCATTTCCTATCTGTTTATATATAAAATTGGACTTTACACATACAAGATGTTGGCAATATTTGTCATTGAAAAAAATGTTGCACACAATGGCATCCTTGAAGGACTACACTTATAGTCAAGAACAGCTGAGGGCAACCTGTTCATAAACTGAGGGGGCCCATTTTTCATTTCATGTTTTATCCAAGTGTGTTTAAATCTGCATGCACTGATTCCAAAGCTTGTTTTTTCCAATAACACAAGCCAGTTTCTTGTTTACCACAACATTTGGTTACATAGTACAAAATAAGGCATTCTTCCATGGAGCTTGTGTTAGGATAATAAAATTAAAAACCTAAAAATTAACTCAAACTTTTTTTAAAAAATTTAGAAGCATGAATTTTCTGCTTAACATTATAATTCCAAGATCAAAGGAGATTTTTTGTAGATATATACTATAGATATGGCTTTAATTTCTTTGATTTTTTAATAAATAACTAAGACACATGACTTACAAACAATCATCATGAGTCCTAATGGTAGATGCCGTTTTTCATTAATTAATATAGATATGTATACATTATACTTAACAATTTTCACCTTTATGACATCTTATTAAATCATTATAGAAAATTATGGCTTTCCAGTATACAGTAATACATTGAAAGTACATTTTTAGATAGTTTAGATATATATTTCATTCTGGCTTAGTTTTTGTGATATAGGCATATTAAAAGTCAAATTGGGCATTTAAAAAGGTTATGTCATAAACAAATTGATTATGTTAATTATGATTAACAATAAGATAACTATTATACCAAATGATTTGTGTAGTAAAAGAAATTATTAAATCATATAATAAACACATAATGTACATATATTTTATGTATACAAAACATTGATAGATGTCCTTAAAATGTAAATTTGTTGAATTTATGTAATATGCATATATATGTGACCTATGTGTATAACAGTATATAATTTTAGCAAGTTAGAATATAAAAGTATTTTTCTCAATAAAAATATATCACTCATTGATATTTTTATCAACTCAAGTTTTGTATAAATTATGTCATCATCACAATCAGTTGACTCTTATAATGACTTCTAAATGTATGACAAAAATGTATCAAAATATTAATAAAAAATGTTCTATTCAGTATAGACAAATAAATTACTTAATGCAGGGTTTGACCTGTATAGATCTTTGAAAACTGGAAAAGTCTTGGAATTTATAATGTTTATTATTATCAATTTGATGGTTCAGAACTATATGGAACTATTTTTTTTAATTTCGTATTTTCATTATTTTATTCCATATTTCAATAACTTAACCATAAAAATGACCAATTTTTTCACCACTTTATATATTCATTGTAGGTTTAAATTTTGTGTTTATTACTTTAGTGTAGTATTTAAATATACTACCTAAATCATAACATACTTGTGCTTTTGATACCTTGAAAAATTATGGAAATTTTCATTGAGTCTTGGAGTAGTCTTAAAATTGCTTTTAAATTTTGTACAAACCCTGTTAATCATATATAAACTAACATATGGTATAGGGAAAATATACAACATAGAGGCATACAATTTCACCAAAATGACTCTTTCAAAGGAACATTGAATTGAGCTAGTCCTCATTGTAGGTGAAGATTATGTTGCCAGCCAAGAAGCTTGTAATATTTTTAAAGAAAGATGTCCAGATGTAGAACTGTATCTCACAACTGTGTTTCATTAGCTTCAAAAGTTTAACCTTTTGTGCCCAGGTGTACAGATTTAAAAGTTGCTTGCTAGAAATGGCTTTGTTAAAATCTGGAGTGGTGAAAATTCACAAAATTCAAATTGTCGATTTCTATTGGCTGTTGTATAATTCTCAAATTTATCAGGTTACTAAATAAACTATTAGCGCACACATTTATTCTTCAAAACATTCGAATTCGTCAAAGTAGACTGAAATATTTCTATATAAAAACTATAGAAAGTTATTTCATTTTGTACAACATTACATAATTACATTATATATACTAAATATATGTTCAATAATTTTAAGAAATTTGTGTATCAATTTGATCAGTATTTTTATAGATGAATTGAAAAAAAGAGTCAATTGAAAAAGTTGCAAGCTAGATGTCTACAATTGTTATCAAGTAAAATATTATCTTATTATTCTCATAAATAATCTATATTGTTTCCAATTATTACATTCATATTATTTAAAATTTATTTAGATATTTTATTCCAAATAAAAGTCAATATTACAATCTAATTGAGAAATGAATATATATATTATATTGTATATTGAAAGCAGATGTAGAGAGATTACATAATAACTGTCTGAGTATTCTGCAATAACTAAATTATATTATGAGCAAGAAAAGGGAAGTTCTAGCATGAACTACATTATAAAATTGTTGTCTGAATGGTCTCAACAAATAAATATAACGCAACTAAAATGAAATAAGAGACACTCGCAATGACAGCTATATAATATAGAAATTTTCTATCATGGGTTTCGTTTCTCACAAATATAATTTTAATTTTGTATTACTTTTACTATATATACCTTTCAAAATGACCGAAAGTATACAAGTTAGCTTATAATAAATGTATTATTCACAGAATAATACCTATATAAATGTTTTTGCAAAATATGCATAAATCTATCTCGACTCATGATATTGGGCTGCTGAAAAAGATCCGAAGAATGTAAAATATCTTTCGACCAATACAAATTTTTTTTGGGCTTGTGACTGATACCCATATACAAACAAAGTCCAAACCAGTGCATTATTTCCACTACATCAACATCCAGCCACTGAACCATATTAGATCCAGCAGCCTCATTGTACCACATACTGCCACAGATTATCTGACAAAAAAGCACTAATACAACTACTGAGCTAGGTTTGAAAATCCTCCTCGGATAAATCTGAAGACAGACCATTATGATCAAACACCTCTTCCCAGCAGAAGAAGAGGAAGTACCTGAACTAACATCACTTCTATAGAAGTCCTATATCAGAGTTAGAGGAGAAAGGAGAAGACATGACTAACTCCGATAATATATATTATAATATTATATTATAAATAATATGTACACAGAATAAAACTAAGTCTACAAAATACTAAAATAATATTAAAAGTAATAAAAGATAGAATTACTAATAAATATAATATACTATAGAATAAAGAATAACTAAGTACGTAAATACAATAAAAATACAAGAATAAACAGAAAAATACAATAAAAGAGAATACAAAGTATACTATATAAGAATAAATGTAATACAAATATGAGATGAAATCCAATTAATTCTACAGATAACTAACAAGATGAAATCAAGATAACAAGCACAGGCAGTCAGTCACAATTACCCAACTCTATGAAAAATATTAAAATTTGCTGTATAAATATAAGTGGATTTTCAATTGGCTGCAATGTATTATATTTGTTTTCGACCAATCAGAACTGAGTATTCTTGAACATTGATTTATTTCTCCCCATGTGACTGGAAGTGGTCGAAAAATTTGTTACATTCAGCACCGGGTTAGTTAAACATGTCCTCGTTGATTTAGCTAGAATTTATTTTTATAACTCCATAAAACTAATATAATTGTCATGGTAAGACAGTCTTGCCACCCGCTGTGGGGTGAACATTTTCTCATGGCAAGACTGTCTTGCCACCTGGGTACAAATGGTTAAGGTAGACCCAAAACAGCTACTAATGAAGACAATAACATAACAACATTGGCTGTTTTTGAATGAAGCACTATAAAAAATCTATGACAAGCAAGCAAATACTGAAAATGTGCAACAATTTCAATGGAATTTTCAAAATTTGAAATTGAACAAATAATAAGTGAGATAGCAACCAATTATGCTAATAATGCATGCTACAGTAGAATTCCAGTAAATTTCTATTAGTTACTAGCTGACTCGCTGTCTTGTAGTTTCAATAGATAGGGACATAGAAATACTGACAACCATGCAACATTTTTTGCCCAACCCTGTAATATGGGTATATACAATACATAAATCATTTTCAATTGAATTTCAAAATAAATTTCGAATTATAATAACTATTGTAACATTTTGTGATTCCATTTTTTAATTCCTATTCAGTCAAAACTAAGTACATGCTTAAATAAATTTCCTTAATTTGTCTCTATGTTTACTTTTGCATCACCATTTTCCCAAGTTATTATCACCCTTAAATGTTCCCAATTAAAAGACTTCCAGTAATATAATACAATCAACAAAAAAGAATAAGACTAATTGTTTTATCATTATTTTATATTTTTAATTAAATTTATCTGGTTAAACATGGGTGTAAATAATGAAGTGAAATTATACACTTTTTTAATCTGTTGAGTACAAAAATCACAAAATACTTTACTACTTGAAAAGAATTTAGAGTAGTATGATTAAAAACATTGTATGTGTATTATAAGAATTAAATAGATTCCATATATACCAAATTTAAATTCTCTATTGTAAGACTTTAAATCAAATTGGCATTGTCTTATACTATTCGCAACAGTCGCCAATACTATTCGCAAATGATTTTGGTTTAAATCAATGAGAGAAAACACTATAAAATTATAGAAAATACAAAAATTTAAAATGTAATATTTAGCTGCAAAAATGATTAAATTCAAAATTTTATTTTATTGTTTTTATTTCAGAGGCTTTTCATCAAAATTATCCAGAGGTATGTATTTCCTTTGGAATATTTTTTAATTATTTATTTTTCTAATTTTTTGTCAATATTTTAACACTCAAAAATTATTGCTTCTTAAAAGTGTATTACAACAAATTACATGTAATGACAAGAACATTCATTGTGTGAAATAACCAAATCAATTATTGTTGAACATAATATTTAATTAACTTTATGCATAAATTGCACCGAATTTTTAAGAATGTGAGTTCAAAATATATATTTTTTCAAATAAAAATGTGTATTTCATTTTAGTATATATTTTCTTGGCATCAATATCATTTGTATCAGTTTTAAGTTGTGCAAATTGTAAAATCGCACAAAACATTTATTTCATTGATTTATCGAATAGAAAATAGAACGTTTCTTGTCGTACTTCAGGCCGCTGATGGCCACCTAGAACGTATAAAAAAGGACGAGAACAACAAGGACGTGTGCTGTGCCACCTGTGCTATAACACTGCAGTTCAACCGTGCGGGGAGCTTGTTGGCAATTGGGTGCAATGATGGCCGGATAGAGATCTGGGACTACTTCACCAGAAGGATAGCCAAAACTGTTGTGGCGCATGTGCACCCTGTTTGTTCACTGAGGTGAATATGGATTAAATCTATGGATTATCTGATTTATATAAACTTGTGTTTCCAACTGAGCATGTTTTAGTTACCTATTTCAAATTGCGCTTTATTTTTGACAGTTGGAGTAGAGATAGTCGTAAATTGTTGAGCGCCTCCACCGACAACACAGTCTCCGTGTGGGATGCGCTTTCCGGGGAGTGTGACCGAACATTTCGACTGCCTTGCCCCGTACTCAAGGTGCAGTTCAACCCGCGCAAATCCAACTCATTCCTGGTTTGTCCCCTCCGACATCCCGCTGTTGTACTCACCTTGGAGGGGGATACTTCGGTCATACAACCGGAAGACGAAGTAAGAGGAGAATTAAATACTTGATTTTGTAAGAGTGTTAACTGAGCTTTTTGTCATTTATTTCAGACTGACTTAAATATAGTTGCCTCTTTTGATCGGCGCGGAAAATACGTCTACACCGGAAATTCAAAAGGAAAGGTAAAAACTTATTCAACAAATGGATAGTTTGAATAACACTTTATTTGAGTTAATGAATTAAGTGTAAATATTTTAATAATTAAAACATAATTTAAACATTCTCAATGTCAATTTATGAGGTACAAAAAATGAAAACTTGAGTTATCAAACAGTATTTATGTGCGCACTTTGTACAGATATGCATCTACGAGTCAAGTTCTCTCAACATGGTCACTGCATTTCGGTCCACCACCTCCGCTGCAAACGCTTCGGTCAAGTCCATCGAGTTTTCTCGACGTGGCGAGTGAGTTGTCTTTATTCATTTGTGTTTTACTGCAGTAGTACGTTTGTAACGACGTTTACCTACGCATGCCTTAAATATTAAGAGAAATTAAATTGTTCTTTGAAGATCGCTTCTGCATCTTATGATCTATCTCCACGTTTAGGTGCTTCCTGTTGAACTGCGCAGATCGCGTCATTCGAGTCTACAACTGTGCCGATGCTCTCAGATCCAACACGACGGCAGAGCCGGAACCAACCCAGAAATTGAAGGATCTCGTCACTGGGTTTGTTTCTTACGATTATTTAATGCTTGTTCAAATCGATATTTCAAATTAACGTTGGTCTTTTATTACTAAATCTTCACTTGAACTTATTCTTCTGAGGTCAGCATTTCTCCTAAACCCCCCTTCCAAACAGGAGTCACTGGCGAAAGTGTTGCTTCAGTGGGGATGGGGAGTACGTCTGCGCTGGATCCATGAAGCAGCACTCCATCTATATGTGGGAGCGTGCGAGCGGCACGCTGGTCAAGATCCTCCACGGTCAGAAAGGGGAGACACTGCTCGATGTGGTGTGGCACCCTCTCCGGCCCATAGTTGTCTCTCTGTCTAACTCCATCACCAAGGAGCAGGTCTCTATCTGGGCACAAACACAAGTGGTAAGGAGAGTCTTTGTAAACAATGAATGGAGTAATTTCCAGTGACCCAGCATTTGTTAAATTTAAAAGTTACTTATAAGTACTTACAATACTTACAACCACTTAAAAGTTACTTATATGATTTCCAAGTGCTGGGTCACTGGGTTGAGTTCTTCCCGCGTCAAAGATTATGGGTTTTACATTTTGAAATGTGGAGAAAAAACACAATCCATTCATTAATCATCGTGTTTTTATTAAATTATTATTTTTTGATTAAACGGTTTAAAAAAATTTGATATATGTTTACTTAATTTTTATGCAACTTAGTTTATGGTCAGTTTTGATTAAATATAATTTTGTTACAGTCTATGACTTAATTATTTCAGCAAATGTTGAGGGTACGTTAAACCTATTGAATTAGTTGGGATTTTTGATATCTTTTGTGTGTCTTCGGTTACACGGTTCATATGTTAATTCATAATGTGCGATTTCCACCCTCTTACATAGCAAAACTGGTCCGCCTTCGCTCCCGACTTCAAAGAGCTCGACGAGAATGTGGAATACGATGAGCGGGAGTCAGAGTTCGATGTGGAGGACGAAGACAAAGAAGTTGAAGAAACTAAAGGTAATAATGAGAGTTTTTTCTTTATTCATAGTTCGTTAATTTAATTGTCTATTTTGATTGAATGCCCAACCTACGAACGTATGATCCGCTTCATAGCTCGTTTGTAAAGTTAAATATGTTTTCCCTTTTTTTCCAGAGAAAGTGGAAGAAGACGTTGAGGTGGATATTATAACAGTGGAACCAATTCCGGCCATGTTAAGCAGGTATGTGGGTGTTCCCTCAACGCTTTTTGCATGATCAATGTTCTCCCTAAATTATCCTTGTTTGAATTACATAATTGTCTTTAAATGTTTCACTAAATTTTCTACTATTCGCATATTATTATCCGATAGAGATTCGATTTCACTTTGATATTTCTGGAAAAATGAGTTGATCTGTGTCATCTTGAAAAAAGATTGAAAATAGATAAAAAATTACCTGACAAAAGGTTTTGTTTTAAATTAATAAATAGGATTTTTCTGAATCTTTGTTTCGTGACTAGTGATGAGGAAGAGGAACAAAGCGACATTCTGATGTACCTTCCAATCACCCCAGATGTCGAAAATCCAGAGGAAATAGTAGAGGATGGGGCCCAGGTACTTCAAATAATATACAGTACCATTGAAATATCATTTATATAACTTTCCATGAGTCAACAAATTGTTTTCAGTCGAACGAGGCAGTCGATGGTAATCGAAAAAGAACCTCCGGCGACGCTGACTCTCTGACTAAACTGAAGAAAACAAAACCGAGAAGTTTCGATATCGACCTGCCAGGAGCTTCAACAGATGAAGTGAGTTTAATCCTCCTCTTTAACTTTCTTTATTTCATCGCCACGAACAAATTTTATAGAATATTATTCATTTTGAAACGGTGTGTTGCCATGGTTCCTTCACGTTGTCTGTCCCCCTTCAGTGTCATCCGCTGGTGAACAATCGACGACCCTCCAACAAGCCGTCCACTTCGTCTACAACTGGCAACCGCAAGTCCAGCAGTCGAAGTCAACGGGACCGGAACAAAAATAGGAACAAGTAATTGCAAAACGACGTGTGTTCGGTCCTTGTTTGATTCAGGGAGATTCTAGACTGTTTGACTTCTTATTGGCTGAATGCACGGAGCTTCAATTAGCGCCTATTGTGTGTTATTCTTTTTTGGAAAGTTTTTTTTAAATTAGAATAGTTTAACTTGTACAATAGTAAGCTCAACCGTTTTCATGTTTCAATAGAAGTGTGGGGATCTAGGGGTGTAAATAATAGAGACCAATATTTGCTTTTTACATATGTTTGCTTCCTAGTTCATTGTATTAATCAGATTTGGTCAAGTTGCATGTCATTTTATTAATCTATCTGTAAATACACACATTCTTAAAATACTCTTTTTCTAATTATCGCTAATTATTGTCGTGTGGAAATAAAGTAAAATATCAAAGTATTCATATTACTAACTTGAGTGCATTTTAAAAACTTATAAAGTGTATTTATGTTTATCCATTATACACAATATGTAGGCAGATGATTCCTACGAATTGATAGCTGCATCGTAACATTTCTTATGTACATGATTAATTTGTATTGCAGTGGTCATTTTGTCTTTTTGAGCTACTAGCGTACGTC
This sequence comes from Vannuccia rotundouncinata, assembly GCA_034780395.1. NCBI lineage: Eukaryota > Metazoa > Platyhelminthes > Proseriata > Coelogynoporidae > Vannuccia > Vannuccia rotundouncinata. The sequence goes on along the minus strand of JAUZNC010059539.1, from coordinate 34,966 downwards.
TGTAATATTGTGTCTACAAAAGTTTGTACTTATACTCTACTGTAAATTTCACTGTTATATGTGTTTATCAATGTATTCAAAATAAATTGTTGTATTTAAATACTTTGCTAAATGAACAATAATAAAAGTGGGTTGCCTAGTTATTGTTTTTCAAAAGTAAAATTAAGTTGCATCTCAAAGATCACAAGAGCGCAAATTTGGTTTTTCAAAATGAATTTAATTATTCATTTGTAAGTTTAGGTGCATAATCTATGATAACAGACTACATTTTTATGCAAAACTTAGAATTGTTGAATTTGTTGAACTTTATATAGTGATACCAATAAAGTAAGTGTCTTCAGAAAAATTTGAATCTTAGCTCTATTGAACGATGTTTTTCTACGGTATTGGTATGCTAAAGACCAAATCACTAGCGCGAGTCGTGTATGATATCCATTATACACACTGAACATAAATGATCAAGTTTGCTAAACTAACTCTAATAGTCAAAGCGATAGGAGGGAACTATTAGGTTTATGTATATATTTTTAGTTTTTTGATGGAGTCATATATTTTGTTACTCCGAATCTTAATCTGGAGTCTACTCTCTAATTAGTTGGTATTTGTGGAGGTGACGTCATCCACATCTAATGTGAATCTAACACCGGCTAATGTGAACAGAATTTGTAGAACGGTCCCAATACCTAATGTATTATTTTACATTTTCTAATTGGAACAGGTCATCTATATATATATTCCTTTTCATTTATTTATTCATTTAAGGATTATAAATAAAGTCGAGGACATTTTCTGTACTCTAAACCTACCAAACCCATGACATGAATAGGGTGAGCGGTGAGTATTAAGCAGGACTGTAAATTGCGTCATCAGGTATGTGATTTGAAAATTGTCTAAATTCCTGAAAAAATGAAACTGGCGAGCTCTGAAGGCGCGATGCGGTACTTTTAGGGACTGTCCCCCCTAAAAATGTAATTTTTAATGACCTTTTCCCCCCTCATTTTTGTACCAGATTTCAATGATTTACAAAAGTGACCCCTGGCACCTCTAAAATTCCGGGAAAATCACATGCCTTGTCTAATAAAAGTCCCATTTATATTGTATGTATAACGGGGACTGATGCCATTGGAGTTGATCATTGTGTGTAAGACTATTTAATTCATGGTCCATATTTATATTGTATATTTGAGATTGACGCCATCGCATGAGTGCCATATTATATTCAATGTGACCACGAAAGCCTTGCCTCAAATTTATATATTAAGTTTAATTGCAAATATTTAGAGTTAAATATTTCTAACCTATTAACAGTATAAGAAATAAGGAAAATATTTAGTCCATTTTAATTTTGCTGTATCAAATTATCTATTATACTGAACCAGAGTTATATAAGGCAACCATATTGATTCCAAGATCTAACATACATATGTAATGTTACAACTTATAGGAACTATTAAAAACCGATTTTTGTATAATCGTAACAAAAATGTTTACATTTGACCTGTTCCGATTAGCCGAAGTACTGTATATTATATAAAATGATTAATGAAGGAAATATTAACTTTTTAATATAAAAATCGATCTATATATATGTTCGTTATATATTATAATATAGTGATCTTTTTTAAATTATTGTCCTCTTAAATTGATTGCTACCCTGCAATTAGGTTATACAATATACATAAACCATGTTCCACAAATAAAAGAAGTAAAGACTCAATTCAACAAGTATACTATTATATTTAATTGCTGCAGTCAGATAGGTGATAAAACGCTGTCATTATAATGCATATAATATATACACGGATATAAGTAATTCTAGAAGTTTAACAAACATCATCCATCAGAGATATTGACATTAGAGAGAGATAGTGAGGATGAGTGATCAGAGTTAACCAAATGAATGGTCAAACAGTTAGCAATTCAAGTTGAACGCACAGATGATTTAAGAATATTTATGGGATAAGAACAATGCCAATAAATTACTTTGGTACTAAGTTTCTTTAAATTTTGTTTAACCATAATTTTCTCACCTGTGCTATATTCCTTGATCATAATGTAACATAGTATAGGTCAAATATATAACAAATGAATTTCCTGTAAAGAATTCATGATACAATATACAGAACGAGAACATGGAAAAAGTGCCAAAGTCATGTCTTTATTAAGAAGTATAAAGATAATATGATGAAGTTGAATAACAGTTTATAGAAGCGGCCTAAATGTTCACTCGTGTCAAGAAAAATAAGCACGCAAATTTAATAGAAAAAAGAAAGTATCGAATAAAATCATTTATTACAATATTTGCAATATACTACTCTAATTTTAATAGTAGTATCAGCATTTATTCAAAAGTTATCAAATCATGAGTAAAGTATTTCTGACTCTCAGAATATGATAAACTAAAAAACACACCACATTTTCACTTTATTAATATAAATATATGTATTGTTGTCAAGCTTCAAATGCATTTCACTGTAAAACTCCAAAATAAAATTACAATATACAGTGCATTAATAATAGTAATATACGCTTTAACTCCAGTCCAGAGAAGAAGGAAGGTAAGGAGCCAGGATGAGGAATAGCGTTGTGTACCAAAGATTACATAGGAGAGTGTGCTGAAGAAAGACTGGCTGTGAGGCACACACAATCGTGTATGATCCACAATTCAGTCTGGCGTAATGATGGATGGAGAGAGACAGAGATCTAATTGTACATGACTTCATATAGTGTGGCCTTTTTGTCGCCTGATCCTGTCACGATGTATTTATCATCTGAGGAGATATCACAGCTCAGAACTGACGAAGATTCATTCGACTGAAATAAATAGTATATAGTGAAAAATAAAATTTAGAAATTGTTTAATAATCAAAAATCATTAAATAATACAAAAACAAATCTTAAAAACAATCTAATATCACATATATATATATTTAAAATGGCTATGTAGGACACCTAGAAATGGGGGAAGTAACTATGTATTTCTAGATTTATTCAAGCAATAATATACACAACAAAAAAAAGTTTAAAACGATATGAACGTATTATAAGCTTAATAAATGAAGAAAACCATATTATCGACCTCAACATTTCACAATATATTTCCGTGAATTTACTTAAATTGATATACATGGAGGGCTCAGGAATGATTCAAATATTTGATATATAAAGAATTGATATATTGACCATCCTTGTATATTATACAATTAAGCAGAGCAAACATACACTAGAGTACACATTAACTGCTAAAGTATAGAAATATTATCTATGAGAATAAATTTACTAACCGTCTTATAAAACATTTTCTATACGATTTTTCAATTAATTATAGTTAACTATCATTGACTTATTAACGTCCAGAGCTCATTTCAATTATCATTATATATTTTAATAGGATTTGATGATTTTATAAATTGATTGAATTACCTCTTTAAAACAAAACCATTACCGTATATAATTGAAATTCGATTATATCTCCCATAATTTCGAATTGATTATCGATAATATAAATATATTCCTCCGCGGACGTTTATTACTATTAAATAATGGTCGGTTTGCCGATGAGAATTGGTAAATACAGGTGAAAATTCTATGATTTTTTTTAGATAATTCACTTTTGTTTCAAAATAATACACGATTGCAAAAATAATTTATCAAATTTTTTATTACATTAATTTCTTCAAATATACTGATTATTTTTTTATCAAAGATTTTTCTAATTTTAAATTTTTATTCTAATTGTATTGAATTTATTCATAGATTTCGTGCTTTATGTCGCACAATTTTTTTGAACTCAATGTACTGTGAAAAATAACAATGCACTCTGCTTCGCTGTCGTGTATTATTTTTTCGAATGAATTTCGTTCATAATATAATCATTTACATAATAAACATAAATATTACATGATATACTAAATATACTAAATATAAAAATTTAATCTAAATTATATTATAAACAAGTTATTATAGAGAATAAATGTTAATAAAAGTTAATAATCAATAATCAAAATAATTAAATCATCTCTATATATTAAATTATAACATAGGTATCTATATATATTTAAAAAGTCTATGGCTGATATTTTTATATAAATAATTATCTGAAGTAGAAATATGGAGTAAAAATAAATTTCAATCATAAAAGGATCAAAAACAAATTTAATGATAAAGGGAAAACCCGGAAGCTTAAAATAAAAGACAAACTGTTAGTCAATTTCGTGACATAAACAAATCACAAATAAACACAATCTCTCCAAGTTTACTTACAAAATACAATTCCTAAGAGACAAAATTCGAATTTAAATAATTACAAATCTGTAACCAATTATCAAAAATAACAGCAACTTTTAAAACATAATTTTGTCAAAAACAACTAAAAAAATCAGGTATAACATGTTTTAAAAAAGGTTTCAAAACGGGTGCAAACTACATGACGTGTTAAAAATAATACCGAATGGTTGTATCGTAAATTTTAATGATGAAAACATTGAAACAAGGTTTCTAGTATCCGGTTTGCAAATAGTTAACGTGATAGTTAACTTTACCTTTTTTTAAAGCTATGTTAGTTCTTAAACACAAATAATTTTTAATGAAATTGAATCAACAATTCATTTTTCATTCCATTTATTTATAGGTTTGAGCAAATCAATTTTTTGACATTTTGCCATAATAAGTGGTATAATAGACGAATAATTACTTGAAATGTAATTAAACATATTTTAACGTCCAGCTTGTCCAAAAAGTTTTCATTATGCTAAATAATTAAAACGAACGCGGATAATGCATAACTAAAATTCTTGTAAACATTTGTAAAGAAGTTTGTGGGTTATTGGAGCGGTAGCAGAAGGCGAGCACCCAACACATGCTAACAGTACACGGCACGGCAATTGTTCACAGATTACAACTCTCAACTTAACAATAACATATTGTATTTATATTCTTATGAGATTGTGAAATCAATAGGAGGTATAGACTCATGTTGATAAACCAACAAAAGATTGGCAGGACAACCACAAACCATAATCTACTTAAACTCAAGAGTTTGTTTAAGACGGACATTGAATGTCAATATTTGATTTGGAAATCGTCTTGGTTCCATTTTAAGGCAGTGTTTACTTATTACTGACTATTTTCAACAAAGTTTAATTACCTTCTCAAGGAGACGTAAGAGAATTAAACTATCTACCATGCACATACTAAGAAAATTAATTCAAGTAGAGATTTAGACTATTTTAAATGATAACTCTTCATAATTATTAATTGAATTTATTTACATTCCATCTTGATAAATTTTGAACCAATTAAGTTTTCTACGACCATTGCGAATGTCCCACAGCTAATTTAATGACAGAGAAAGCCATACCAACCTGGAATATGCTAGCCCCGTAGGGTGTCCTCCAAGCGTTCAACAAATTGTCCTTCCCAGTGGAAACAAACCACTTGCCCGAATGGGCGAACTTGAGCGACAGGACGCAACTCTCGTGTAGATGGAGTTGGTACTTCTCTGGCTTGTTGACATGCAACACCTCAACATGCGACGACTCCATGCCAACCGCTAGCCAATCACCGGTAGGGCAGTAGCCCAGAGAAAATATCTGAGACTGGAAGTCGTGTTGCTTCAATTGCCGACTCTGTGAAAGGTGTGTACACTTATTAGATAATTATGAGACAGATTGAGTGCAGAGAGCTAAGGTACAAACCTCTCTCAAATCCCAGCATCTGACAGTATTGTCAAGACCTCCAGTCCACAGTTTGTTCCCGTCCGGAGTTATATCGATACACGACGCCCCATCCGTGTGACCCTGGAACTGACGAACCAACTGCTGGTTGTGGATGTCCCACACGGCAATGTAGCCATCCGAGCAGCAGCTGAAGCACAACTTGCTGTCGGGGGATATGGCCAACGCGTAGCAGGCCGGGGCCGAGGAATTGAGCTCACCCTTGGTGCGCGGGTTAGGGAAAGAGAGATCCCAGATGCTGAGTGTGCTGGCCTCACCGCCAACTATCAGGGTGCGACCGTCCTTGAAGGGTTGGGAAAATTCAATGTTTATAATATGTATAAGTTTTGAAAGAGTTGAAATATTGATAAGAACTGCTGACTACTCACTTGTAATAGTTTGATAGATCTAATATAGTTGTCCCTTTGAAGACAGTCTAGACTGGCCACACAAGATGCCTTGCCGGAAGATTGGTTCTGTTGAATGTCCCACACCTTAACGCAGCCCTTTCCACCCGTGAAAATATGTCTGCTAGGATGACTTATTGTCACTGCGCATACCACCTCCCCGTGATTAAGTGTGTTTACCTGACGGGCGTTTCGCGGGATTCCTGGACTCATGAGAGCGTCCGGTGGAAAAGGAACAGGCTGCATTTGACCATCACCACTTACTAGGAAGGAGTAGGGACTGGAGATAGAGAAATAAATGATTAATGTTTATGATATAAGAAAAATTTGTAAAAACAATAACTAGGCATATGTATAATACTACTGATTAATGCCGAAGTAGTATGTATAATAAATATGTATAGATAAATAAATTTTCAATAAATAACGATCCTTTATTTCTGGTAGTAGTAATTAAAACAAATAAATTAATGTTTTTTGGTAAATACTATTTAAATTAACTAATATATAGTTTTACTTGTAAAAAATTTACTTTTGAGAACAACTCATACATAAAAATGTGAAAAATAATGGGGAGAATATAATAACATTCAAAGATGATTCACAAATACCGCTTGCGTGGCAAGATATTTTTAATTAAGAAAATACGGAGATCGCATATTTCATATAAGACAGCAAACTACATAAACTAATAAATCAAATTTTCAATGATGTGTCTCATCAGGAATTACCTTCTGAAAGTAGATGGCATTCTTAGTGCGATTTCTAACATTTCATAAGCCGGATCAACTAAGTAATTTAAACGTGTAAGATGTAGTAAACACATAAAGCTTTAGTAATATATTTTAAGTTAACTGATGTGCTTAATTAACAGGTGGAAAGGTGTAGTGTGTGTAGATAGAGAGAAAAGATACTCTATGTAAGCCATATTATCACGTCTGCGTTATTTGGCTCATGTAACAACATCCATCCTTTATTAATAATATAAATGTAGGTTAGATGAAAATCTTGATTCTTTTCAAATATTAAAAATAATCAACTACTTCAATATTTACTCAGTACTAACTAAAATCTGAGAATTGAGAGATCTACATCGAAGGGAAAATGACAGCAGTCTCATATGAACAAAGACACGTCATTTGGCTGTTGATTCAACAAGGTTAGAGGCACTCGTCCTCAATGATGAAGAAACCGGTTGCAGAGACACATCCGCTGCATTATACTGACTGCAGCTAGCCTAGACAAAACCAACTTATCTTCGGTCACGATGGACAAATTAACTAATTTATTTATACAGGCGGACAGACATTATATAGACAAATAGCAGTAAAAAGTAGAAAGATGGCATAACTATCTACCGTTCTCATTCTAACCAACACAGATACACACATTTATAGTATACAGGGCAATCCTACTAACAAGCACATTGCGTTATAAAACAGATTTAACAAACTGCCTCTTTATCGACGACTTAGGAAATTGGAGTGCCCATCCAATATAATAATAGAGCGCCCAAGAGACAGGATCCGTTTTGTGTGGAAAGAAAGGATTGTACCCAGTTGTCTCGAAGTTTTTCTCTCTTTCCACTCTACCCCACACTCCCTCCCTTTTCTGTCTCAATTTACTCTACGTCTTCTAAATAGAAAATGAGAAAAGATCAATAGGAGGCTCACAACGGCCAACAACTATGCAGTAAACGCGCGTGAGAGGCTCACAATGGTACAACAGGGAGGCTCACAATGATACATTCTTAATACGAAAAATGAAAATACACAATGTTATAACTTCGAAAACTTACGGCTTTGTGCTTGGCATACCCGGAAGCTGACCTCTCATAGCTGCTGCAGGGTCAAAATTCAACTGAAAAAATTCATTTTAAATTATTAAATAATATAAACAGTACAAAAAATTGACAGCGAGTCTCATAGGAGGCTCACAATGTTACTTGTATAAAAACAGTACAAACATTTCTCAATCAATATAATATCAAAATTATAGCCATAAAAACAGAATAAGAGAGTATGAGATAGGATGCATACCTGTGGCATTCCAGTTCGATAAGCGGCTAAACTGGCCGCAGCTGAATGCGCCCCCATCCCTATGGGTGGTGGGATTGCGCCAGCTTGAGAGCGTGCAGAACTCATGTCTGGATAGAAACCGGGTGCGGGATGATGGAAGGGGGCTCCTCCTCCAGGGGATGCTACACATGGATCGATACATGGAGTCAATCAATCATCATAAATAGAAGTATATATATATATATAGATAGTTGTTGTTTAAAAATAGTAACTGGTTCAAACTATATAATTGTATATTGGATTGGCATATAATCTACATGAAGATGTCTAGGTTAATGACAATTTACCGACTTCATTTAACACATACTTCTGAGAAATAAAGGCTTGAGAGTAATGACAAAATGCAAGCGCTTTCTCTCTCTCTCTCTAGCGTTATCAAGGTCAAGTGGACGGTAAAGTCTACGACCTTGTTGGAAGCTTCCAAGACAAAGACAAACTGCGGTCGGTACACACATTGAAGCTTAAAATAAAGGTACTCAATATAAAGAGGGCAATTAGCGTGAGAAGAAAAGCAGCGTCCGACAATCATCTCTCGCTCGCAAATATATTGATTCAGCAGCACAAGTTTTTCAAGAAACAGTCTCCCGTCGCCTTCCGAACAAGGTGACAGACTGCAGCAGTGGTACATCCACCCCCTCCTTCCTCTCTATATAGTCCAGCTGGTAATTACAGTGAACTAGCACTTCCCCGGGGCTGGCTCAGTGCGATGAGAGATGAACTAGGATTTTCCTCCTTAATGCTGTAATTGGGGAGTGTTAGACCCCGGGGAACAATATCTAGCCGGAAGGGACAGCTGATAATGACGCGATGAGCTGTAATCACACTCGAAAGTCGGCCTGGAAGTTCAACTACGCCTAAGACACATTCTCGAGTTTAATCTCTACTCCTAAAACGAGATGGGGCAAACAAATTGCCTCTTCATGCCTCCAGCGTATAGAGCGATGGTCATCGACATAATGATAATAATCATATATACAGGAGAGGAGAAATAAAACAATATTTTAGCTGAATCCTGTAAACTGCAATTGACTATATATAAAATGGTAGCTATATGTATAATTACATTGTATACATGCGTGTTGAGTATAAGCAAACGTGTGCGGTATTTGCCACCATCTATATATACGTCAACTCTGCAGTAGGTAAAATTAAATAGTTTAAGACCACCGGAATGTTCTAATAACCAAGATGTCCCTTTTTATTCAAATAATTATAATCAATTTTCTTGTTGAGAAGCCAAAAGGCGACGTTTTATTTTTAATTTAAACCCGGTACCCATGAAAATCTGAATATACACATTTTCTGACCAGAGTATAATTATTATAATAAACTGTATACTTAATCCAATTCTGTTAAAAATCAGGGTATTTTATAGGGTGTCTTTTCACAAATCAATGGGGTATTTGTACGGAAAATATTCAGCTATATAAAAAACATTTGACACTATAATTATGTAACTAACTAAGGTACTTTAATAAGTATTATTGATTTACGAAAAATATAAGTCAACCTCACGTAAAATGCATCATAGTTAATGTTTTGATTTCTACTATTATCAATCAATGAGTACAAAATATCATATTTTATGGGTGTATAGGTTTATAATATCCATTAAAATATAGACTATTTGTCGTCACCAAAAGGCTATCAAAAATTTATAGCTCCGACTTTGAGTGGGGGCATGCGGTGTTTGTTAAATAGATAGCTTCTATACCAGTTATGAATCCTTAATACTTCACAATTTGTATACATATCTGTATTTCTTGAACGAATTTTTATAACGGATAGTTTTGTTTTACTCTACATTTTCTGTACATTATATAACTATTGAAACAGATTTACATATTATACCTACTATGATATAGACAATTTACTACTTACGTATATTATTATTATAATCATACCATGGAAAATACCCTTTTTATCGAACCCTAAATACCCTAATGTTTAACAGAGACCGAAGCAAGAAACATATAATAATTAAGCCGTGCGGAATTTTAATACGCACACAGTTAAAAATCTACCTATATACAATATAGTCATTTCAATCATTTATTCCAATTTTTTATGCCCCTTTTCTAGACTAAATACACAGTTGAGACACTATTGATGTAGAACTATTAAAAAGAAAGACAAACACGACTACTAACTGAAATAAAACAAGAATATGACATGATTCGAAGTAAACTTGAGGGAAACAGATATCGCTGGGCATGATGTATAAATAATAACATCTATACTCATAAAGTGCACAGTGTATTATTGTTACATCAAGAAACAAGCCTCTACATATTATACAGCAACCTAAATTATTTCAAGTCAAAACACAATAATTATTAATTTAAAATGTATGCAGCTGTTCAGACAGAATTGCCGACAAAGTTAGTTAACATAAAATCCTTAAATTATATAGATTAAGTAATTTTTTGACACTTTTGTATTTGATAATATGACAAATTTATATGAAGAATGGAAGCAGGATTAAATAATAGATTACAATATTATATATTATGGTGCATTATCAAAATATTTTAATGACATCCTTATAATAATTATACTGCATTAACTACCAATAAAAGTGAAGTAAGTTATCAGTGAAGATTAAAATTCTTACCGAGTGGATGCTTTGGTTTAGAGGTTACAGAAGGACCTGGAGTATTACTTCCGGTGCTGTTTGGAGTTCCTGATTTCGCAGGAGTTGCTGATTTATCCTACAAACACAGATTATATATTATGGAAACGATAAAACTACTTCGTTGAATACACACAGAATATAATATACTATATAGAAAGTGCAAAACACCAACTGCAAACTTGAGTTGGTATACCAGGGTGCGTATACGCTCTAACTTTACAAAAATTCAAGGGGTCATGTAACAAAAGTAGTTTTTTACATTGTAAATATAGCCAAATTGGCGGAATGTAATAAGAGTATAATTGGTACAAATATAAAATACAAAAAGGATAAACAGAGACCCAAAAAGAGATTTGGTGAGCATGTGCATGTTGTTAGTAAAGTTACCTTTAACTGTCCTAAGTTTTGTTTGATAGACAAATTACAATAATACCAGGTATGGATATTATAATAATATATAGCCAAATTATTGACTTACTGAATGAGTCTCTTTCTTGATATCACCATTTTCTTTGGGGCTCTTGTCTCCATTAATTCCGTTACCAGAGTCCTGTATTAACAACAAAAATCAATTAAATAAAAGAAAACAGTAACATATATGAATAAATGATGTCTTCAACTGCGTACCTCTCCATTGTCGTCCACAACAACGTCCTGATCACTCTTATCGTCATCAGTCTGTTTCATCAAGGGAGAAAATATTACAGAGAATTTTAAAATCAAACATGCAGACATTGGATTAATTTAAAATGTCAAAAAAAAATATATACACACTGAAAAGTATTATAAAGTGATTTTAAAAAATGACGGCAGAGTTGAGTAAAAATGATGGGAAATAATTTAATATTTGCACACCTTTCTCGTCATGCATCTGTTATTTTGCACCTGTTATTATGCCGTCATTTATCACATTTCTATTTTAATGATTACATTTATCATTATTTAAAAATTGAAATGTGATAAATATAATATATTATGTATAATTAATGTATATTAATTTATGTAACGAACTTTTTCAATCTTTCTTCTCTTGTCCTCCACAGCGGGTGATCGGCTGTGACTCTGGCGTTTGTCCAAATGATGATCACCGGGGGACACCGAACGTCGAGTAAAGGCGTTATAACTTGCTCTCTACAGGTTCAACAGGGAGGTTCTTTATATAGGCATGACATAGGTTGATTTCACATATTATGGTATTATGAAAACCAGCTCACAAAGTTCACTCAAGTACAATTGAATACCATTATAATTATTATGATCTTTATCTAAGGTTTAAGCAAACAAATAAATAAAAAATATGTTTCAGATAACAAGTCGTCTAAATATTGCTCTTCCGACTTAACACAATTGAAACTTTGGATATATATTATATTAATGTTATTATACGTCACACAAAGAATACCCAAAATAATTTTTAAACTTTTATATATCGATATTATATGACATTATTTTAAATCTATAGAGACCAGAATTCTTTATAAGCCAATAATAGAAAAGTTGCATTTTTGCAATTATACGAAAACACACCAAAAAATATATTTCTATACTTTTACTAAAATAGCACGTCACAAAACAAAAAAATAATTATACAATTATTGTGTATTTCTTTAGACTTCACTAATAACATCCAATATGATAGCCAAATTGAGTGAGTATATACATAAGAGATAGATAGCAAGGATCATATCTCTCTATTAAGTGCACAAGTGACAGGCTAGTCCACTTGATGAGACCCTTCAACAGGGGGCACTTGACAACTTCTTTAGCCAAGGGTTTCACGTCCCACTGACTGTCAAGTGGTACCTAAATACTTCAATCTATAACACCATACACATAACTGAAATTAATCAATTATTTATTATATTATAATAAGGAGACCCTTGGCTTAAAGCTCGGACCTTGATGATTCCTGCTTATTGTTTACACATATCGCGCCCGCATATAAATAAGATAACCAATAATCGTGTACTCTATAGAATAAAATATGTATGTCCACAACACGACTCATTCAAAATATATTATACGGCTGGAAAAGTTCAAGCACTGCCTTGTTGACATGCTTACTGCCCACTCTTCACATTGAGCAGTGGTGTCCGATTACAAAGTCTATTTGGAGTAGTACACAACATCATTTTCAAACACACAAGTATCAATATTTCGGTATCTGAAATCCACGCAAACACACACCGATGGAATTTAAAAATCTAATCAAAAAATTTGAATCAGGAAAATTATAGTATATAGTAACAAATTTTGGTGTTTATATATCTCAACACCAAATTAAATTTGACATAAAAATATAGCTGTGATAAAATCAGTGGAATTCTCCAGTGACGATTTCACACGCCTCGGGAAGTGATTTTAAACAGGTATAGGTTTTATGACATACATCGCTCCACAACAACTTAACAGAACATAATAAATATACTTGAAAGGTTAACCGATGTATAAAATCAAGAATATATTTATAACTGGATAGGTATATAACCAAACGTATAGATGCATATATTTCTCAAGAAGCTGTCTATGAATGACATATAGAGTTATAAACCTACTTCCTAATGATAGAGAAGCACAGACTTGTTTTCTGAAAACACAAATAATAGGTTGGTATGATAATATAGTATGTCAGCACCGACATATCGAATAGCTTCGACAAAAAGAGTCAATACAAAAAAGTAGGCATGTGAATTATAGAATTACATTGAGCAAAATTTAAAGTAATATTAGCGACCTTACCCAGTCCCCTAGGAAGAAAACAGAAAGTATGCTAATGTAAATATTGCCAGTTTCGCTCATTGATTGAAATGAATAAATATTATTCAAGCTGTCTGCCTGTTTGAAAACGTATAATGGCTTCATTGCAGCCTCTAGAATGAATTAACAATTTTAGCATAAAGCAGGCAAGCTAACTAAATTCCGACCCACCCCCTACCTTCCCGAATTAATACACACACAAATTCAGTCCATACCGGGTCGTGTACAAACGTCAAAGACACACCAAATCGCGTTTCAACCTCTCCCTTCCTCCTACTGTCTTTCTCTCTCTTCAAACCCGCCCAACCGCCTGCCTTACAAGCATAAAAACCTGAGACGAAATGAGAGAGACAGTATAGAAAAAACGCAGCAAGCATATGACAGCTAGGAACGACAGAGGCTCTCAATGTGCAACACAAACAGTTGGCGTGTTAAGCAGGCGACATAACATGAGGCTCACAATGATTGAGTGCAGACTCATATGCAACAATTTAGTGCCAGAAAACGGACTGCACCTGCTTCTATGTAGCGATTATTATTTGTAGAGTATGTAGGGGTATTATAGTATCCCAACAAGACAAACACTCACAATAAATGCTCGAGAGAAATAAATTTGTTTTCAAATCCATAAAAAAAATTCTCATAAGTAATTTAAAGCCTAATACACTATCAGATAATACTCTAACCAAGAATACTCAGAATACTTAATTAACTATCTTATAAAACCGGAAGATATTCAGGTAATTTGAAACGACAAAGCTCACGTGAATTATAACCTTCGAGGCATCCATCATCAGTGTTGACATAAAAACGCAAATTGTAAACTCTTGTTAGGATTCTCGCAGTAATTTGATTTCACATAGCTAAATAGAGCAAGAACGATATTTCTATACACAGTGAGAGAGAGAAGAGGCTCACAATGTTGCATGGTTTACGAATGAAATCATGTACACGTGTCTTTGCTAGAGGGAGGTTCACAATGTGTACTTTGAGGGAAAACTGACAGCTTCCTTCGGCCTACTATCGGTCAAAACTGGTCAGGATGCCAATTTTAATTAGACAAACATGGTAGTGTGTTGTAGCCGGTACATATTTTCCGCCCTTCAAAACGGGGTTGGAATACATCCTTTTGCCTATTTCTCTCTATCTGGGTAATAATATGACATAGCATCTAATGAATGGGGGGCAGAGCTGAACAAGGAAACAGGCTGGTTTATCTTACAGTATAATCAAGATGCTGAATGAGATTACAACCAACCTTGGATGTAGTACGCAATACCCCCCTCCTATGTCCGAATTTACAATGGATGTAGGTTCCTATGGTGATCCTAAATAAATAGAATCCTGAGAAGTCAGGGCGCTACACTCCTATATCAGCTTTCAACAATTAGCCATATATTATGGTCTGGTTTTATCCCAACAAAGCTAGACAGACCTCTTTCGAAGATATATTATGTCATTTTATAGTCTAATTGAACTCACACCGCCGTAGCTGCATGCATAGCTCTGTAATCTGGTCAAATAATCAACCGGACCAGAAATAATCATATCTGAAAATCACGTAATCCATATATTGTGACTCAGCATGCAACTAAATCTGTCAATAAGCAAAATCAAGCGAGCAGTCAGGCGTGCTACGAGGAATGCTACAGTCGACTGAGCACAACTGGAGCGAAGCTGAGTACCCTCTTGAATTATTCCGTTGATGTGTGAAGAGTTTTGAAAAAGAGTATTTGATAGAAAGGACCACTTTAAGAAATCTGACTATAACATACATTCACACAGTAGATATAGAGCTTGTTCCGCGCGGTTCACCCACCCACTCTTGATCAAATATTATAAAACCCACTCGACCCTCTATTTGAATTTCTGCACAAAATAACAACAGCTTACATGCTTCTCCTCAGCAACCTTCTCGGCCTCATGTTTTAGAGCAGCAGCGGCAGTTCCCGGTAGGTGGCCGGCACTGGCTGCCGCTGCAGCAGCCGCCATAGCCGCCGGGTGATTGGCTAGTCCTCCCAGTCCAAGGAAGCTGGCAGCGGCACTGGAAGGTGGGTGTGGAGGCATTGGGAGACCATGGGGTCCGGGGCCGCCTAATTGTTGGGCCTGCATTTGCTATGGAAACAACGAAACGTGCAGTTAAGACAACATTGACAAAAATGATTCATATAATTATTATTATAAACTCTTACTTTGTAAAATTCGAGTTGTTCTGCAGAAATTCCGAAACCGCCATTGGCAAATTTTGGATACTTGGACTCTTCGGCTTGCTAGATAATGAAAAGGGGGAAGAGAAAAAAGAAAATGGGATTAGCGGTCGAGATTGTTGGTCAAAGGGGTGAGCCATGCGATTTCTCACGGCTATAATTGCATTCAACTCCGGCATAGTGACCTGTTTGGCCCGTTCCACGGCGGCAGCGACTTGTGTTTGATGCTGCAAGATGAAGACAAACCGAACCGGGTAATTATTTATACTATATGTACAATCAATAAAACTGATTTATATTTAATTGAGTACAATAAACAACATTATTTCAAGGACGAAAAAATGAATACCTATTATAGTTGTCATTAAAAATTGTAATGTAACTTTTCACATACGTATAGTTTCATTATTAAAAAGAAGAAGAAAAGAAGTTTACAAATGAATTCATTAGAATACATAAACATCGTTTAACGTGAAAACTATATTATAATAATATCCAAATTAATATAGAACTGGATATCATTGTAACAAACACACAATTATATAATATAGAGAAATCGTGACTATAAAATTGCGCACTATACACAAAATTGTTATAATATTAATATTATAATACTGACAAAAAATGTCAAAAGAACTCAATGTCGTATATAGAATAGAAACAGGTGTATAAGGATAATATAGTGAAAAGGTCTACCTACACATGGTCTACACACACATGAATTCAAATACACGAAAACAGTTAAATGACGGCAACATTTAAATAAAAATTAAATTCACATTAAATGTTATCAAGAAATAAAATTTATACTACGAAGACTGATAATAGTTACGATTTACATGTTTCAATTTTAATTATATAATTAATTGGGCAACGGCTATATCAACCTGCATACAATATGTTTCTCTCTGCTATATAACAGAGTAGCTTAAAAGGTTTTAAAAAGAAAACCATTTTTCCCAACAATGTATTAAGGTTATGTCGAATGACTACATTATTCGAACGAAGAAATTATACACACCTCTTGGGACAAGAATGGTATAACCTGGGCCAGTATTGCACTCAGTCGTTTCGCAATCTCACTCTGTAATACAAGTGTGAGAGACAAAATCATTATCATAAAACAGGAACGTAGTTCGGGCTAAGTAACATCCCAGCACTTATAGTCCTTATTTCTGGACAATGTGTAAAACAAAACCAATAAAAATACATTATACCCATTATAATACACACATAAAAACACACGCACACTTTATGCAAAAGATATATTCTTAAATCAAATAATTAAAAGTTTATAAATAATCATTGAAAATCCCACTTCTATACGCAAATAATTATTGTAAATAATGTTTGCTGCATATCTGCAGTGAGTGTACATATTATTATCATGATATTATATAAATGTATAACGTCTAATAACATATCGTTGTGTGAATTAAATCAACAATTAAGGTGAAATAAGTTAAAACCATTTTAGTATATTATAATGAATTTCACACGACATAGGCAAACAGAGACACATATGGATAGAAAATATTTACTTTTAAATCTTATTGGTCAACCAAATAGGGTATAATATGCTAACTGACAGACCCCTAGGACCAAAGTACTCAATGTGTTTTCTTACTTCAGAAAAGAGAACTCAAATATTGAGTCAATATAGTTTTAAGTTAAACCCTATATATGAGCCAGCGCTAAATGCCTAACTTGCCAAGGAAAAACACACGCGCTAGGATTAGGTCAACAAACAGTCCTAGTGCTAGGTAAGTCAACAAAACCGCGAAATCAAATCCTCATCTGCACAATCCGACTTTGCCTTCCAATCGATCCATTCTGTCATTATACACAAAAATACATATTTCATTGAAAGAAATCAGTGAGCATGTTTTTCCCGGCTCTTATACATTCGCTGGGCGAGGACATGGCTATATAAAGTGGGGTTGACATGAATAGCATCACAACCTGTTGAACAGGCAACCATAATATAATAAACGAAGATTGGAAATGTGACATTTTTGTTGGTTCAATCGCGTCAGCAAAACCAATATATGCACCATGCGAGAGAGAATTTCATAATTGCTTGGGAGGGCTCCAACCGCGGCAACTCAACAGTCAATATTTGCTCGGCATTAGCTAACACGGGCCAAGCAAATAGTTATAAAGGTCCGCTATTCAATTCCTATTTACCAAACCACTTCAATTGAATGCCCGCGGTGCAAACAATTCTTTTGCGTTGTAAAGTTTCTCTCTCTCTCTCAATCTAGCCCCCCTCTTTCTGGTTCCCATATCGAAGACCAAATTCTGCCAAGAGAGAGACAAACGTTCTCAGAAGAAAACGAGGCAAATACTGCGTCCGTTTTTGTTGACACGTCCGTTCGAACAGAAACCAACTCGAAGCACAATTTCCAAAAGTGGAGAGTTTGCTGAGCAAATGTTACAAGCTAACATAAATAATAGTGAGCAGAGTTGACGAAACTCAATAATGCTATCGTCTTAAAGCACACACACCCCCATAGGCACACGGCAAATATAAGATGACTGACCAAAGGGAACATGGCAGTAGTCAATTTACTATCAACAATCGTAGATAATCAGTCGAAGGTTTACGTGGCCTAGTAACAAGTAAATATTTAATATCTTCCCAATCTCTACTGTTATAATTGCAGAAAAGTTATATTGTTCTCCAATGAACGGAGAACCTAGTATACAACTACAAATAATATTTAAACAATGAATTTACCTGTTTGTGCATTTCAACATTCAATCCGTATGACATTTCGTAATACATAACATAGTGCCTTTGCATATCGGTTTTTTCTTGTACAATTTTGTCATATTCCAATTTTAAACTAAAAAATATGATAAAAGAAAATGAATAATGATATTATAAAAGATCAGAATCCCTATCCCTAATAGGTACCTGTGATATTGTTGTTGCATATAGCTGAATTCTTCCTTAATACGATCACAAGCTTCCGCCACAGCAAACTTAAATTGTTGCCCAGGTTGCGGAGGAACCTGTTAGGAATAGACAAACACCATATTATTATCAAAATACTCAAGAGTGTGTATATCTTAATATGTAAAAAAATGGTACCAAATTATTTAATAAATCATTTCATAGATAAATACAAGATTGTAAAAAATAAATCAATGGTTTATGTAAATATTGATGCAACAATAAGGAAAAAAAATTTAACAAAAGAACTGCATATTGAACTCTAAAAAAACGTATAAGACGCCATCATAATGACACTACAATTTTTATTTATGATTCAAAATTGTTACTAACAAAGGTCATCCTACCATATAATTGTCAGTGAATTTGCCATCATACTTCAGAATATAAAGCTACAAAATCGATATGACACCAACCAATATTTCATGTAGGACTGTTTATAAAACTATTTAGTAAAATTGTTATGTTTAGATAATGATAGTATAAGGCAATTTTAAGCAACACAGATTGTTTGCTTATTATAGCAATCTTTAGATACATTTCAAGTTCATAGATATTTTAATCCAACTTTCTATAGTTTAGGTTACCTGAGGAAGAAACTGGCTGAACAAAATGATTCAAAAAATAAAAAAATGTCAGAAATACATATTTATTGTCAGTGACATATAATTAAAGGTAAAAAATATCTATAATAATCACACCATCTTCATTCCTTTATACAATATCAAGGATACTACCACATAATCTAATTGTATTGAAACTAAAAGTAATTTGTCTGTCAATAATAACATTGCTGGATGCCTGTGGAGTTGCCTCTGGGCAATACACACTATTGTTGTTATTAAAATTTAAACTATCATTATTGAATTATTTGTATAAAAATTCATAAATTATGTTTCTTTTTAGTATGAATTAATTTAATATATTGACATATAGGATAAATAGTTTTAATTGTTATAGTATATCATATTACAAACTACAATCCATGTATTTTGCATTCTAGATATTTGAGCTTTTCCTTTTATATATAAAATTTTTAATTATACATTGCATATATATCCTCTTAGGGCTAAATGGAATACTGGCTGGAGTATATAATAAGTTAAGGGAAATAATTAGAATGAACAAAATATGGTAATGCAATCTGCCTGGAATGAAATGCTGAGAAATAATCAGTGAAGGCATTTGGTGGATATTACTATTATTGATTATGTAGCTCATTATATAAATATTTGTATTACTTCACTGATAAAATTTCTACATAGTGAGCTATAAAATCAATAGTAGTAATATACAATAAGTCCATTAAACATTTTATAAAAATAATCCTTACTTAAATAATTGACTCAATTCATTCTGTGGAGAATAAAAATGTTTTGGGTTAAAGATTATAGATGTTTTATAAGTTAAGTTTTAAAAGAAGAAATGTAACATAATATTTATGATATATAATTTTTGAGGAGTTGTATATATTTATCTGACTATAGTCAGAGACTATTTTCAATGGTAATTATTGCCAAGAAATTTGGCATGCAGAGCCCAATTTTATGTATAAACAAAAAAGAAATTGCATAAAATCTTGGGCATACAATTTCCATAGAAAAAAGTTATGATTACAGTAAAACTTCACTTATCAAAATGACTAATTTTATTACAAAAAGCTTTAAAAATAATAAATCCACAAAAAACTAAAATATATTTTTATGAAACCCATGCTTATAATGAATTCTAATATATAATAAAATACAATACAATTATCATATGTATCCATTTATATATTATCTATTTCATGTACATATAATTACAATGTAAATTAAGAGTCAGTTGCATAAAGCAGTATTAGCTGCTACTGATAGTAACCAATACAAGCTTTGAGAAACCTACTATTTGAAAATCTAATACAATGTTCTTGATTTCCACAAATTTAATTGTTATTGTTTAGTCCTACAACATAGAATGCTTACTAAAACTTTGTATATTGTTAAGTATGTATAGCTATATAAAATGAAGTTTTCATTTGTGAGTAAAATGATTTTATTTGACTAATTATTTCTATAAATTTCTATATATACAATATAAATAAATAAAAAACACATTTATCATGTCTAGCCATTTTCCCAATGCTAACCTACCCCCTTTTGGTAGTAGACCATTGTACTAAATATATCAATTGTTAAGTATTTATGCCAAGGTGTAAATATTTTACCTACCAGTCACAGTTTATGCAATCTGTGAGACTTCATTTATTTACTTTCCTTGAGTATTAAGCTAATATGATACCAGCTAATACTGCTTTATGCAATCAACTTGAAGTATTTATGATTATGTATGTACTATTAAGTACAATCATAATGTATGCTAAACTTATTAAATATTTAATTAATGTTATATATTTTAACTGAAAAATTGCTCATATATATATGTAAAATATATATAATAACAATAATTGTCACCATTTCCTTTTATTATAATTTTTTATATTTATTTTAACATGCTTACTAAACATTAAATATGTAAACATTTGTACTTATACATTAATTATATAGAATGCTTAATTATCAATGTCATGAAATTTCTTTTAATTATTTTTATAATATATTTTTTTATAGTAATGTAATATTTGATATTAAAATTAATTCTTTATTATATACTTTTTTTATAAATAAGTGTCTGACCAACAGACTATGATTATTTAAACTATAAAAGATAGAAACTTAAATTTTTGTATGATGTTCGCATATAATGAAGTAACTTCAAATTCTTAATATTAATTTGAGCACATTTTGTTTATAAAGTAATAATTTTATTTTAAATTTAAAAAAGTATATATTTTTAAATTTATAATTTTTTTTAAAACCTATAAAATCAAACTTTTTTCTAAATGGGGTAGTTCCAAATGGCCATGGTATAATTAGGGTTATTTCAATTTTGGTAAAAAAATTACTTTTATAATAATATAGGCATATAATTATATTATAATTGTTTTTAAAGACATTGTACACAATATCCTAATTCTAATTACTTACCTACCTTTGACCAATAGCCAACCTACTTATATTAATTATACAGCATAAACCTACTTAAATTCTTAGCTACCTGTTATATAACCTATATATAATTCTTAAATTTCTGCCAGAATCTTTTTTATAACCTATCTATACCTACCAAATAACTGTATTTATTATTTCATAGTTATATGTGCTTGTTATACCTACCTACTCATTGAATCTAATATACAAATACGTGTTTTATTTTATAGTATGATTTTTATGCTTAATTAATTTTATTTTAGCATAAGCTGTAACTAATTATTTTTAAATAGCTCTACCTATCTAAAAGATTTATACACCTTTTTACACATGTTTACTACTTATTTATATTAAATGTTCTTAGGACATATTTAGACATTTAATACTTACCACTCCATCCTGTCCCATGGATTTTTTGGGATGGGGTGGGTAATTGGCTCAGTGCATATTAGTAACTAGTGCAGATTGGTAAAATGCACACAACTTTTTCATTAAAGCACAATTTAATTGTATAAAATGATTTTTCATTACATTATGATTGCATTACAAAATCCTTATTTGGTAATAGAACTACAATTTTTTTAAATTGTATAAAAACTAAATGTGATACAGACTTGCAACTGTCATTGATATTGGTCTTAATAACTAAAGCAATGACTTTTTAAATCAATTAAAACTTCAAATAAATTTAAAAAAAGACAATTATATAATAGTCTAACAGAATATGTGTTTATTTAATTTCAAAAACGTGGCTCTAATTATGAATTGAATATAATTATAAATAAATTTTGCTGAAAAATTATATCAAATATTATTACCGGTGGGCGGTTAGGATACATTCCTAGTTTATTTATTAGATCCAGGGGGATGGCTTAACACAAATTCACAGTTAAATATAAAAATCACGAATATTCAAGGAAACATGAATAGAACAAAATCACAAGAAAAAATGTCAGATGTAATGAATAACGCGCTAAATTCTTAGTTTAAACAAATATTTGAAAATTATTATTTCGAATTATTAAAATAAAAGTTTTTTTTCGTAAAAAAATATATATATATAAATAAAATATAAAAAAATAATAATATATGCAGTAATAAGTATAATAAAAATTATTTTTTCTTTTATTTTTTCGAAGTTTTTCTAAACGTTATTACTCGTGATCTAGCCCTGTCACCCATAAACATTGTTAACGCAAAATTAATGGAGCTGGTATGTAATAAAAAATACTGAAAATTCATAGTGAGAGGAGCTATGTTATCTCAGGACGCCAGTGAGACTTTGTAAAAAAATTACTTGACTCTATTAGATAACTTTTAGATATATTTAAAATTATCTATTATATGAGCCTTTTAAATTATAGGTTGATTCTTAAATAATGTAGTTTTTTGATTAATTCAAAACAAAAATATATTCCAATCCAAAATTTTATTTATATTCTAATTGAAAAATGCATTAATATTTCAACAAGTAAAAAATAAAATGTTTCAAAGATAATGTCCTTCATATTCAATAATAAGTTTCAGATCTCGAGTCAACTTGTGCAGAGACTTCATCATCATTTGTCTCGTAATAGTTGGCATCTGCGCCTCCAGAAATGTTTTAAGATCACGTTTTGAAAGAAGTCAAGGCGTTGTGTACTAATTCGAGCCGAGTGAAAATAAATATATTACAAAATTTACATCCGGAGGATAAGGTGTTGTCTCAGCAGCTTCATATGTTCTTCTCTTGTAGGAATATGGTAGTGGGTGGCATTGGAGGTATGCGTGGTCTTCTAGCATTGTTGTGAATGAGCTGGATATTCTTCATCGGCAGTGGTTGAGGTAGTGCTGCAAAGTGATTACCCATATTACGAAAAAAGTTTATATAATAGACCTCTGAGTCAACAGTGGCATTGACAACTTCAAAAAAATGTTTTCCTACTCTCAATGAAACAACCACGATCGCCATCATTTTTCTTTTGCAGTTTGCGAAGAAGGTCTCCTACAGTACTTGCAAAGAGCCTATGGTAATTGTTTGCTGTTTGGAGTTTTTTTAAGAAAAACCACTTTTCGTCGATCACCACGAGATTCTTTTAAACAAGCCAAGATCCTAAAGATTGTAGCATTGTTAGACAATATTTAAATCTTCTTCAATTCAATTTACAACAATTAGGCTTCTTCAAAAAGCACATATGTTTTGATAAACAAATAGTACCTAACGTATTTTGGTCGTCACAGTTTAAAAATGTTCATGAAAGGCAAACCTTCACAATTTGGAATGAAAGTCTGATTTCTCCCATCGTTAGATGGATATTCCTTTGTCTTCGATGTTTATACAAGCAAAATAGATGGAGAAAAAGTAATTGAAAAGCTCACAAATGGAATAGAAAAGTATGGAAACCATGAACTATTTATGGACAACTTCCTTTCATCAACACATATTTTGCGAAATCTGGCTGAAATGAGATTGTCTTTCTTGTGTTACATTTCGCAATGATTGGTGTTAAAATAAAAAAGGTTTGTTAATCATAACAGTAAAAGTAAAAAAATTAGCAGAATTGCATCAAAATAATATAAAACTGAATTAGTCTTTAACAATGCTGCCATGTTCCCCTATATATCGCCACTATATAGTTTTCAAATGGAGAGATTTTGATTTATAAGCTATATGCGTCAATCTTTGAATTGAAATAATTTTTTTCACATATTTTGTATCATGTAATTTATACAATATATGTTTTAAAATATATCTGCTTTTCCTCTTAAATTATATACAGCGCTTAAAAGTCATCACGCAGTGAAATTTGGTTTTAATTATTCTAATTGTCACACTTTGCTGCATTTTTAAATTTAACTTATACTTCAGCCATAAAAAGTATATCCCAGCTCTGCTAAATATATCTATATAGTCACAAATTCCTCTTCATAAAAATTGGTATTTATATATTCATTTGAAACAGAAAAACACATAGATAATGAGGAAAGATATAAAGAAGAAATATCATTTTACTATCATATCATCACTATCACTTCACTATTTATGGTATACATACAATTATCATTTTTACTTTAAAAAAGTCCGAAAAAAGTAAGTTGGTTTTCATTTTTAGTTAAATTGCTGAAGGTTCTCCGTATTAAAGTTTTGTATATATTGTCGACTGAAACATTTATTCATTATTAATTATAAATCGAATTTAAAAAAATTATAATAAATAATAATGAATAATTTATATAAAAAATTAAATTAGATAAAAAGAAATTACTTTGTTTAAATTTCTTTATAATTACTTTTATCGATATACCTATTTAAAAAGTCAAAAATCTATATTTTAAGTCATAGTATTTTATATTTGGATCTCGATTCTTCATAAGGATAATTTATATTTGTATATTTTAAAAACAATAAAAATTCTTTTCATTTCCAATCTAAAGTAATTCTTATTAATATCTATATGGATGGTAAATAAAACATAAATTTATTTTACATACATGTACATTAAGTAAAATATCATTACAGTAAAATGTATCATTATCACTATTAATATGATCATACATCATTGTAAAATAACACCTCTATCCTATAATATATATACTTTACAACATAATAAACATAGCTTAATTCATTACAACCAGTATACATATATTATATGAAAAAATATACCATGAATTGCATTATTCCAAATATGCTGAACTTGTTGATAACAAAGAAGTTTTATTATAGACATGTAAATATATGCACCAAACGCACAAATCGCATATGTGCGACAACATTCATGAATGGAACAAAAGAGAAATATAAGAGAAATAAATGCATCAATATTTCTTTAAAAATAAGACAGTACGCAGAACATTCGTTCGAAACGATTTTATAAAAATAAAATATACAAAAGTATTGATACTACTGTTGAAAACAACGAGAATCAAACATGTTTTTTGAAGTACTGTATCACTGTAATATCCTCCCGGAATATTTCCAACTACAACTATAACAGTATAAACACTGTCTAAAGCAAACGTTAAGACGAATATCATTGTTACAATAATTATAGCTTTAGTCAGATGTCGGGCTGAATTCGAAGTATTAACTACATTTGAATCTGACATAGAAACGCTGTTTCTTTTAAGAAAAACTGCAGTTATTTTCCCATAAATTAACAAAAAAATGTTGGTAGGTACCAAATAAGCAAACAGAAACCAAAGAACTGCATGTATAGATGTTAATAATTGAAATTGGTCAGATTGAAAGGCCCACTCCGATCTGCACGACGAATTCACAAAACTATTTGTCATTGTTACAGGAATTGTAAAAACTACTGAATAAGGTAGAATGAACAAGATAATTGCCGCTAGTCCGTAATTCTGAATTTTCGGATATTTTTGCGGCAAAACAATGGCTATGAAACGGTCGACTGCTGTCAGGACCAGTGTTTGAACACTTGCAAAGATTAGTAGCCAGTTAAAGAACTGGGTGTGCAAGAAATGACAGAGGATGAAGTCGAAAACTTGGCAACCAGTTGTCCACATCGTTGGTTGAAGTAGAATGACAATTGTACTGAGACATACGAGACCATCTGCAGTTGACTGAAATCTCATCAATAAATTTGTCAGCCGAGAAGCAATTGGAAAGCGTATCAAACTCACTAAATGAATCACGTTTCCAAAGAAACCAATAAAAATAAAAACGATTAGAAATTTGTTGAAAATCATTATGATACAATGTCTAATACCGAGTTCCATTACATAGTTATATTGAGAGATATATACTTATAATGTATGTATATGAACGCGCTATTGTAAAATATTTTTAGTTTTGTAAATTATATGTTAAATTTTGTCCAATCAAAACATCGAGTCGATTGCATAAACGGTATTATTTATAAAAACGATTATTTTTATTCCGCGATTGTTTTTTAAAGTACCTATAATTTAACTGTGATATAATACTTCATTGACCGTTTATTAATGTAACTGTTTATTAAAGTAAACTGTAAATAATGTGTTTTAATTATGATTTTATTTGATATAACGGCCTGAAATGATAATTTCCTCGAAGAATTTAATTCCTTGAAGTATATGAATTTAAAATATATATACACTAGATTTGATAAAACTTTTTTACCAAATCGTATTTCTTTATATAAAGGCGGAGTTTGTCAGAGAGGCAAATAATATAAATATAAAGGTGGTTATAATATATAAGACATCAATAAAAGTAAAAAAATATATAAATGATAACAATTATTCCGTATAAAATTAACCACTAAAAGTATAAATTAATTTAAAATAAATAATCAATAAAATAAAATTACAATAGCATTTTATATTATTATTGTTTAGTTTTAGCTGTTAATTTTACTGTTTTATTTTATCTCATTTCGTCAATTGATATGTTAAGTAACCTATTCATGCAAATATGGATATTTTTTTTAACTAGTAATTTATTCTATAATAGATTTTATCGTCATCATCATTTGAAGATACCAGCATTGAAAATTTGGATATATATACCGGATTTTTTATAATTGTCATGGTCCGTTAATTAAGTTTGCGAGAATAATAAATAAAGTAAACAACGTTATTTTGAAATAATTAAAACTCGGAATATGGCTGGTGGCGGGGACTATTTTTGTATAATTAGATGAATTTTGATCTATATCTATTCCTAGAAGGAAAAATTATTTTTTGACTACAACAAATTAATTGAAACATAATTACAAAATATTATTTCGAGAAGAAAAGAAAGACATGTTTAAAAGATTAAGAAACACGAAAATACCGCAATATAAATTCTACAATTAATTCTGCAATACGTAAAAATTGTTTTCCCAATTTTTGGTGTCTTGTTTTTTTAAATAGAAAGCTTTTATCGTTTTTTCAAATTAATAAAACAAAAACAAAACGATTTTCTTGGTAAGTTAATGGAAAACGGATACATATTGCCAATGTTATTGAAGCATTATCAAGATGCGCAACTGTAGAGAAAAAATTATGACGTATAAATCAAAAATAAAAAAGCAGGTTTCAGTTTTTAATTATCTTCTACAATATCTTACTCAACCAAAAATATTTTATTTTGAATTGAAGGAATATATTATTCAATTATTCATTATATTTAAATACCGGCATTTGGTACTATTCTGGTTACCACGAGGAAGACATAGACAATATACATAAACATGTATAATGCATAACATATATACTTATACAATACATCGGAAACATACAGATACTTAATAATAAAATAGATAAACTATATGCTAGCAAAGTAACGGTCATTTAAAATAAAATCATTAGATATTCAACATAATAGTTTTAATAATTAAAGAATAACATTTTAAATAAATTATTATAAATCCGGATAAAATATATTCTTTCGGAACAATTCTCTCAAAAGTACCTATAAGAACTAAATAAATTACTTCTGTTTTTGAGCCATTACATAATTGACATTTTTGATATCTGGGTTTTTATAAAGTACATTAATTCTTTTTCGAAAAAAATTTAATTATGATAATTACAATATTTGAAAAAAATCATTGGTGTATGAAAGGACAAGCTTATGGGTATGTATTATGGAGAGTTGTGGTTATTTATTGAATCAGAAATCAGTGATATATCGTACACAGTAAAGAGATAGGTACACAACAAAACATAGCATACATTTACGAATGCCCATAAAATTTGTTTTAAAATCACAGTAAAAAAACAACACAATTTATAACTTGTCTAATATTAAAAAATAAAACGAAAAATAAAAAATTTTAAACAAAACAAAGCGGTACTATTTAAAAAAGTATGTACTTCAACAAAATGAATACCTATATTAGTAAATTTAATGACTGTTTTTTAAAAAGTTAAATACAACTAAAAGCTAAACTTACTCATTGTCATGGATACCGATGTCGATTGGAGTAAACTATAACTTTTATATTATTTAGGTTAAATAAATACTAGAACACCGGGTATTAAATATTAATAAGCGGTTGCAGATTATTACATTGTTCTAATATATATTGTAATATTATGTATGCAATACATGCTGTATTACTAATGATACAATAGTAGTAAACTTCAAAAATACAAGTATAATCATAGAATAACACAATTTGCACAAATAATAAGTTAATAGAAATACAACTAATTTTTAATTGCCAAAATTAGAATCTATGAGCCTACTTTATGATAATAATTTATATATTTGCATGCAATAGTTTAAATATTTTGTGCACATAATTTACCAAAAGATTAAATTACGAACTATGCGCTTCCTAAAAATGAACAATGATGGTGCTTTAGGTTAGCTAAAAGAATTAAGGGTATATTTTAATTCATTTATTTTTATTTAAATACATTATCTCTACTGTGATATATCTACTTAAAATAACCACTTGTTATATGAAAAGTGCATAAAAAAGCATCACAAATATATACGGATTCAAATGACAGTTAAAGTATAAAATCTCGAAGCATACATGACAGAATAGATAAATACAGTGCCACTTTCTAGATATATAATGCATAATAATATATTCATTCATTTCAATAAGTTGTATTTGGCTGGTTGAAAAATAGATTACTATTAGCAGTCGATCTGTACTATCTTTTAATTGAAACCAGCTCAACAACTGAAGTAAGTTGATGACGTCATCTTCCAAAAGTAGGTCAAAAGAGACGTCATCTGCTATACAGTTGGACGAAAATATTGCTTCATTATTTGAACGGCTTATTGGATGCCACAGACTGGGCAGTTGACATGCGTGATGACACAACAGACCCTGACGCCCGACTTCCACTGAATCGGCCTGAAGAAAAGGACGTAGCCATTGTTTGAATAATCGACAACTCATTATATAAACACTAAAGCACTCACTAGAAGCACCATCATTGGCCTTCGTCTCGAGGTAGTGATTGAGCTGGCAGACATCCTCCAGGGAAAAGTCCGTCTGATTGGCGGGCACCACTGTACTCGCCTCACTGGGCGCCACCACAGAGGACACTACGGATGGGGTCCGGTAGGAGGAATCCCCTCCAGGTGGAGGGTTACCTGCGGGTGGCCGAGGCTTTCCCGCCGTCTTCTTCTTGTCAGTGGCCCGTAAGGCAGCGGGTAGAGAGCCGGTAATGAGGCCCATGGGAAAGACTTGGTAGGCCACCTGTGTGTTGTAATGATGGGATATCAAGACCTGACTGTTGGCCCTGCTTTGGAAGAGGGAGCATCCTACCTTGAGACCGCCCGACAACAAGAAGAGATTGTCATATCCACGCTCGACGAGGGTTGTGGCCACACGCGGAGCGATTCGTTCATCCTCGTCGTAGAGGACGATGATCTTCCCGGGCTGATTTCGACAGGCCAACATTTCCTTCGTCTCGAAATTGACGCTTCGTGAGATCATTGGGTAGGGGTAGCTAAAGGCTGAAGAGTGGGAGTTCACAAACACATTATTTATTATTCGCTAGTCTCAAATATCAAGAAATCGGAGACTTATTAACGTTATCAAGCAGCCAAGTAGGAGTGTGATGAGTCACCTTTGATGATGTGGCACCGATCGTAATCCTCGCGATCCCGAACATCCAGCAGTAAATAGGGCAGACCGTCTGGGAATATTGACGGTTCGATCGGTCTAGGGACCGAGCCTGGATGAGTCAACTCGAATTCCCCGACACCACCAATAACCCTAAACAATTAGGAGCAAAACTATGGACATTAACTAATAGTCAAATCTAATTTAGGAAAACATTCGTGTTGTTCCTTTTATAACAAATAAATTTTGCTGCAGCCAACTCACGCTTGCAGTGTTGACCGCGATGTACTGGGTGCAGGGGAGGGGGGAACGGGGTTGTGGTAGTCTGAGATTGGCAGTTGAGGCACGTCTGATGTGTCCACGCCTTGATCGTGTGTGATTGTTCGATTGGTGGAGTCTCCGTTCTTCATCACTCGAGGTGTTTCGTCTACGTAGTTATCTATAAAAAAATCATTCTAGAAGTATATTTTAAGAGTGATTACATTTTGGGTATAAACATCAATATATGATAAAACAAATCCTATAACACAAATAAACTATTGGTTTAAATATTTTGAATCAGTGTTAATTAGTATTAGCACATTCTAATGAATAATTTAAACAATAGATATACAAACCATCATCGGAATGTTGATCATCTATATTATATTCTGACATGAAGTTAATTTCAGCAACTTGCACAACTAACTGAACATATGTTGTGATCTTCATTCGCTTGAATAATTCATCTTTTCGAAATCTATAGTCTTGAACACAGACAATTATATGTAATTAATAAATACAATAATAATAAATATTGCAATGATTAAGATACATACTTTGTCGAATATCTTCCACTTTCCGCAAATAACTAGAAACACTCGCACCTAGAAATAGTCAGATAACATTTCTCACGAACAGTTTAATACATATCATTTTGATTAAATTATCAACTTCTATTAATTACTAAAACATCTATTTTCATTTATAATAATATAAAATAATTTCTCCTCACCTGTATCAATTGTTGGTAGCACATTGGCATATTTAGGATTTTTTGGTATTTTCTTTTGCAAGGGCTGATAAAAATATAAATATTACATCTATAAAGTAAAACTTTCACCATATAAATTTATTTTCCAAAAAAACATTGTTAATAAGTAAAATAACAATTTTGTGACAGAAATTCATTGTACCTACGTAAATATATATTCAACACAATTAGTCTATATAAGATAATGAAAGAAACTAAATATGATACATTGGTTAAAACTATTGAATTTTGATCAAGAATTTAGTCAAGAATTTGCATGATTTGTCACTAAAAAATATGAATGGCTAGTTTTGAAAAAAAATAATATGGTTACTAGCAGCATTAACAAAAATGGATTATTTAAAAAAATAATCTAATTGAACCTTAATCTAAATTTAATGTAATATTAAGTAGTTATAGATTTATAAGTATAAAAGTTTTTAAATTCACTGATAATTTTTAATAATTTAACTATAAAAAATGTAGAAATTTTAAACATTTTTATTCTGTTTAATAAATTATTGATGTAAAATAACACAAATTATACTTGGTTGAAGTATAGAGAAAGTATAGTGACTTGCTAATAAGTACAAACAGACTGGTATATTCACAAATTTTCCACCCCAAGTTAATACTAAATATTTATCAATTAAAATAATGTGATCATCAATATGTTATATTATTGTTAATTGGTATCACTTAAGAATAGTAATGATTAAATATATAGAGGTGATAATAAATCTTAATGAAATTAGACATTTAAATAATTACAAAATAAATAAATTTGAATGGGACAATTTTTTTTCAAATTATGAATATAGTTATGCTTCTCTTTTTTAAATAGGTATAGTCTATAAAAATAATCAAGTTTGAGTCAAATTAATAAAATTATAGTTTAATAAATGTCTGTCGAACGAAAATTTTTATTTTTAAAAAAGAACTACATATAAATTCAAAATATAATCTAATGATAATATTTAACACAGCAACTAAAAAAATATTTGCAATTAATTAGGTTTCAAGATTTAATATTATTTTGTAAAAATTTAAAAATAATAATATATAGACTTTAAAGCTTTAATCAACAAATTAATAATTCAATAAAGAAAAAAAAATATTATAATTTTTTTAAATAATAATAAATATTTCAAAATAAAATAAACAAACTTTACTTAATCAAAATACAATCCTTTTTACCACAACAAATAAAAAAGAAATGTATAAATAAAATCTATAGAAACATCATGAAAATAATATTAATATACAACTAAGGTAATATAATATGCTAGCTATGATATATTTGCAATAGAGAATTCTAAATAAATTTAGAAAATAATTTACATTGAAAAGCATTAACCATTCTACAAATGCAATCTAAATTAAATGAGATTTGATATGTCACAGACACACCATACTTAAATATGCACAATAAGGTATATTTCTCACAACCAAACCTTAATTTTTAAATCAACATAAAAGCAAATAATAAAATATCATTATGAAAACATCAATTAATAAACGTTGTATATAAAAAAAATCAATATATTGTATAATGTATCATAATGAAGCAATTTTTAAAACAGTGGCCAAGATATTCATGTAAATTACTATTAGTAAATATTGGCTATATATAAGTATAATTGTGCTGAATATATAAGAATCCATGCCAGAACTAAGAATTAGTACATTAGACTGAAGGGAAGACAAGACAGAATATTACACATCACAGAACAGAGACATAAAAAGCATTGTATCATTATAAGATCCTTATGGATAGAAGAGAGTGATGTATTTGGCCAATTGGGATGGGGGCATAGAGCCTTTAGAGGGGTACAAATCAGAAAAATATATTTTTGCAAAGGCTAATTTTTTTACTAAAGTAATAGGAGCACAGTTTTTTGAAAATGGTAGGTAGGGCATGTTCCACTTGTGCCCCTCTGTAAATCCACCTACTGTGTATAGCAGCATTTATATGCCTGCATATTCTTTATTTATATTATTTAATTATATATATATATATCAGAGGCTAGATATAATTGAAACTTAACTAAATGGCTGGGGTAAACTCATTTCTACTAGATTTTAATCACTGTGTACAGTAAGATAACTTATGTCATTATAACATATATGGAAAGTCACAAAAGTACAGCTTTACAACTCATGATACAAAAAAGTAACAACACTTTATAAATTTTCATGAAGTGTCATCTCATCTAATGGTGATATTATAGTCAATTTAAAATAAAATTTTAATTATATGTAACAATTTTTTATAATAGCTTTTAAGTATATAAAAATATTTTCAGTAATTTATTAAATTTAAAAATAATTAATGAAGCACAAAATATAAACAGATAATGAATAATTTATATGTGAAAGATAAGTTCTATCTGATAGGATAAATTAAATAATTTTTTGTGGTGTTCAGAGAAACCTACATTTTAAAATTTAAATGGCAGGGACATTTGAGACTTGGGGAAGAGAAAAGAAGAGGCAGGCCCATAAAAATAAAATCTATACCTAATTTATTTAGAAAATGACCAGAGTTAAATCTAGCATATTTTGCTCTTAAACCTGAGAGGATGGGGGGTCTTATATAATTTAGCCCTATAAGCAGTGCTTTTTATATGATATATTTAGTTTTATAGTTATTATATAGCTGTCAAAATTTTTTAAAAATAAATCATGGAGGAAGCTGGCATATTCTTATACTACTTTCTGTAGCAGGGGTGAGAATGGTATTTAATTATTATAGCAGAAGGCCCAAGGAGGGCCCAAGGAATAATAAAATGCCCAAAGAAAAGTGAACATATTTTATTTTGTGGGTATAGATACTTAAACTTCCATAACAACACAAAATATGTGAAGTACAGATGTACTCTGAATTATATAGTTACTTAAGTATTTATAATATTAATACTTAGAATTGGTTGAATACACAAAAAATACTGAAATATTGAACTGAATTTAATAAAAACACAATATAAACTCAAATTGGGCAAAAGTTTCTTACTTGGTAAGAAATGTAGAAAAGTTAAATTGAACAGATAAACAAAGCAAAAGATGGCTGATTCAAAAATCTATGTATGAACTTATTTCTTTTAAATCAATGTATAACAACTGTCATGGTCCGACAATTGAAAATGTTGAATGGATTGGTTACATTATAAAAAAGAATGCTTTTGTACTAGTTTAGATAGCTTGTCTCATTGTTTTCG
Organism: Vannuccia rotundouncinata; assembly: GCA_034780395.1. Taxonomy (NCBI): domain Eukaryota; kingdom Metazoa; phylum Platyhelminthes; order Proseriata; family Coelogynoporidae; genus Vannuccia; species Vannuccia rotundouncinata. Next base: position 449 of record JAUZNC010059539.1, on the reverse strand, counting down.
ATTCTTTGCATAAATCGATGCAGCATTTCAAATCGAAGAACACAAATGATTATTTATTGATGAGCTTGAATTGTGTTTGAAGTAGTCAACTGATGATTGACTGCTGCTTTGGAGAAAATATTTTACAGATTGAAAGGAGGAATATGTTGTAATGTCAATTGATGTTGATTTAATATCAACTATGTCATTCATAGTATTGTACAATGATTCGATCATTGGGCCATGAAAAAATGATTAATATTGCAAAAAAAATAGTGGAGCAGAGACCATCATATTTATGAGACCATTTAACATTTGTCCACCAGTTAAAAATATCAACATCGCTGTCACAATCACCAAGAGACTGATCTGTTGAGAAACATAGTATTTCTAGGTGAATATCAATATTATCAGCTGGTAGAAATTGTTTCTTATAACCATAGTCAGTACATTCATCAGCATTAATAGAG
>JAUZNC010059538.1:0-10032 GCA_034780395.1 Vannuccia rotundouncinata | reverse complement strand
TGATCTGAAATACATAAATAGATAATGATAATATGTAGGTACAGTTATGTTCGCGCGAAGCGCGAACTTTTTTCATTCTTTTTATCATAATTTCAATATAATACTAGATTAAATTTTTTACATTATACAAAAATAAAATCTACCCTGACATTTGATGAAAAAAGACTCAAATACCCTGACATTTTTCAGGATTTTGAACTACCCTGACACGTTATGAACCCTGAATATATATAATGCACATTGAATATATATAAACTGTTGTATCAGGAACTAACCACATTTATTCTTCAAATACAACAATCGATCAGCTGAAATAAATCATAAACATTAGTTTTTATACATACTATACATTTCGTGCCTATTAATAATAACAAAATAAATGATTTGTGACCAGTTTTTCGGATTATTTTAGGGTGCCCTTTGGTGCCCCTTCGATGGATGGCTGCGGCCCATAGCTTCCGTCGCCCATGTATAATTTATATAAGTATATATGTGTGTGCATGCTATTGTACCGAATTCACCACAACCAATAAAATTAGAATTTACTCTCCCTCACTAATTTCTATTATACTTTCTCAATTGGTTACTGTGTTTTGACCTAAACCATATACATATATGGGGTTTCATACTGCATACTAATATCATATTAATATATTATACAATGTGGACAGGCTTCATAAATTCGTATTCATTGGAAACCAGCGATCTTGTAAGAGCATTTTATTATATATTGTATTACATTTATAATACATATTGGTGAAATACTTTATGAATTGGTGTCCCATAAAAATAATATTTAATTGTAATTTAATAATATTTTAATAAACAAGATAATAAAAGCAAAAATATGTTTGCATATAAAGATGAAAACAAACAAATGTAATCACTTGATTTTTTATTTTATTTAAAATAAGAACCGAGTGTTCTCGGTCACATTATAATAATGGATATAAAAAACAGATATCAGAAACCCTTTAAATAAGTTTTTCAATCCTGAAAAAAAGAATGAATATCGAATCAAGGTTTTTATGATTACTTTAGCTTTTGTAATAATATAATCATTATTTACTTTTTATATAATGAATAATTCTATGGTAATTAAAGAAATTATATTTATTAATGTAACTTTAAATTTTATACAAATTAATAAACGTATTTTGTTATGTGCAATCTCTATTCTTAAGATGTTTCTCATAAAGTTGTAAACCCTATTTTGGAAAGATTTCTTGCTATATATATATATATATAGATAGGTGAGACCTATATAATTTTTTCCTGTTGTTTAATCTCCGGATTGCTGAATTGCTTAATAATATTTTCAGAACTTTAACATATTCAGTTTCCAAATTTCAGTTTATAGTATACGAGTATAATATATATATATTGAAAATACTGATATTAACACATAACTGTATATATACATAAATATAAAAGCTACAAAAATTAATAAATTTTGTTTAAAATGCTATGTAACAAGTTTGTGGCTAGATTTAAAATAATTTTAAATTATGTCAGACAATACATTAGGTATATGTATATATAGTTATACTTTGCGCATATGGTAACTAATGCTACATCTCTGTTAATATCAGCACATGTATTCACAATAAGTAGAACTATAATTAAAAGTAGAGCATATATTTCAATTGTTTTTTGAACAGCTCAACCAGTACACAAATGTTTCCGATGAAGGACTAAGGCAGCGAGTGAAAGCAATCAATGAAAAGTTTCCCCAATCGGGATACCGCAAAATCAATTCCTTATTAAATCAGGGTTCCTGTGGCCAACCAGTAACAAATGTGCAAAGAGATAGTGTGGCTGCAATTTTAAGAGAGGTAGACCCTGTAGGGACCAATGAACGATGGGCACAAGCTATACGAGTCCCCCAACACATTGTGGCATTTAGACACACATCTAAGCTTTTTATTGAATGAAGAAGGCAACTTATTTCTCTATTATTTCAAAATTTAATTTTACAGACAATAAGTAAATAAATTATTTAAACTATCGTACATCTAGGTGTCATAGAAACCATTTTTATAAAAGAAATAAAATTGATAGGACTGTACAAACGGATTATACAAACAGACTATAATACAAACAAATTAACCATTTACAGGCGGGTGTGACAGCCTATAATATTTTGAAGTCTCTTGTTTTATCTTGTCGATATTACTTTAATGTCTATACACAAACGAAAACCACTGCATTTTTATAAAAATTAAGCTTAAGCGAAAGTAAAATTGCCTTGGACTTTTTATCTGCCCAACTTTGGTCATTTCTTACGCCCTTTTTTAAGGGCCATTGGTTTTCCTTCTTAACTTTTTTCTCTACTCCTTTTCACTGGGTAGTTGATGCTACGCCTACCCAGATAGCGTTAGTATCACCTGATTTTACACACTCTGCTATGGCGGTTTGTGCCTTCCAGCCGCAGAACGAACTTTGGGCTGCCCTTTGGGCAGTTCTCGAGGTCGGGGCCGGCGACACAATTTTTTCCTATAACACTGGTGTTATTGGCCGGCTCTGGCGGGTTTCACCAACTGACCACCCTGTAGTTCGTATTCTTGGTACACTTGCACATATAAGAGGCTTCGTTTTATCTTTGTACCCTCGCCTTGAATATTGCAGACGAGTGGTCTCGCAACACCCCCGATGGGGTCTTAACATTGACTGATCCTTTGTGTTTGCCTGCCCTTGGGCTTGCAGTCTAGTGTTGTACTCCTTGTTTGTATTTTTATTATATTCATGGTTGTATTGCTTTCAGGTTTGCTAAACCTGCAACTTTTGATTGTGGGGTCGTGCAGTTCTCACCTTTGTTTAAACTGTACTTCCGGTTTCGCTCTCTCATTTTACTATATATACTGTTGTAGTTTCATTGTGGACTCATAATTTCGCTTTGAGAGCTCAGGGAACTCTTCCAATAAAGAGTTTTTTTGTGACAATAGCTATCTGTTGTATATAGAGATTTTTTCTAGGGAATTTTCTGACATATAATTATTTGTTATATATGTTTATTGTAGATGTAACATTGTGATCATTGGCTGCATTGATGGATATTCTCGACTAGTACCTTACCTAGGTGCAGCTACCAACAATTTAGCCACGACATCACTGAAATTTTTCTTGTTGGGTATTAATTCGTACGGAATTCCAACAAAATGCCATGGAGACAACGGAGGAGAAAATGACCTCATTCGAAAATTTATGTTATCCGTCTTAAGAGATGATTCTGCAGTTATAACCGGTGCTACTAAAACTACTACACCCTAAACAGCTAAACGTCGATATTTGGAATAATAACTTTGCAACCCCTACGCCTTCAAACTCAACAATGTTTTATCTTGTTTCTAAGTTCAATGAAACTGGATCAGTGCTAGACGCTCCCAAGACAGGTCGTCCAAAGATTGTCAGGACACACAACAACAGTGACATTGTGGCTTCTGCATTTGTTCAAAGCCCAAAGAAATCTACCCATTGTGCATCAAATGAGTTAGGAATATCCCGAAGTTCTCTTCAACGCATTATAACTTACATTGGCCTAAAACCATATAGGCCTCACCTCCTCCATGCCCTAAATGATGATCTGACCAAACGGATGCAATTCTTTGAAACTTTTCTTGGATATTATCATGATTCACTTGACCTCGTAGATCAAATTTTATGGACAGATGAGGCTTGTTTTAAGCTCAATGGACATGTAAACAGACATAACTGTGTTTATTGGTGTCATGACAATTCACATCACATTATCGAACGAGAGGTAAATCTCCCAGGAATTACCAGTGCTGGTCTGGTCGGGCCCTTTTTCTTTCGAGGCACCGTTATCTGAATATGCTAGGTGATCAACTATGGCCTATTATTTCTACGCGACCAGACATTGATAACCTCCGCACTATGCGATTCCAGTTAGGCACTGGCTCGATGACATCTTCCCAGGGCATTGGATAGGTCGCAGGGACCAGTAGAATGGCCAGCCAGGTCGCCAGACCTGGCTCCATGTGACTTTTTTTATGGGGAGTGCTAAAAACCGTGTTCAATTGAACAACTGCAAGCAAGTATCCAATGAGAGTGCGAAGTGATTTCACAAGACATATACAGGACAGTATGTCACAGTGTAGTTCACCGGTTAAAAGACTGTATCGAGGCTGAAGGCAAACAATTTGAACACTTGTAAGATTATCTAAAATGGAGTAATTCTATCTTGCACTGTTTGTTATTCATTATTGTCCAATAATTATATTATAAATTTATTACCCCATTAAATACAAAAGTTGTAATTTTGGATTACTTTTGGACTCGGTTACTTTTGGGCCACCCTGTATATCTTAATTCTATACAAGGAGATTTAACAAGGTTTTGCCTTCTTTATGTTGTATTTTGAAAATGTATTATTTGTGTATTTCATATTAAGCACATATTAATTGGATTTAACTGCGTCTAATGAGTATACTGACAGGGTGATCCAAAATTACCTGGTAAAACGTTGTTTTAATGTGCTATTTTTATAGTTTATTTACATCCTATTATTTTAGTGGCAATTTATTTTTTTTGGTAATGGCTGTTAGAGCAGGTGGAGGCTATCGTTTAACGATTAATCAAAGATTTAAAATTATCAAAATGTATTATGGGGCCGGTGGAAATGTGAGCAAAACACAACGTACCTATGGGGAAGAAATGCAACAGCCAGCACTTAATCGCAAAACAATTGATTCAATTGTTTCAAAATACTGGATCAGTCACTCATGCTTCAGGTGCTGGCAGGCCAATTACAGTTTCAACTCCTTAAACCAAAGACGTGGTAGCAACAGCCATAACACAAAGGAGTCCCAAGAAATCTGTGAGACGATTGGGTCGAGAGCAAAATTTGTCATATGGCTCAGCATGGCGAATTTTGCATAACATCAATTTTAAGCCGTTCAGACCAATGAAGGTTCAGGCATTACTTGAAGATGATTCTGACCGCCGCATTCAGTTTGTTGAATTAATGAAAAATCAAATTAAAGAAGATCCTACCTTCATCGATTCAATAATTTGGACAGATGAAACAAAAATGTGTTTAAATGGGAAAATAAATAGACACAATTGTTACTATTGGCATATGGAAAATCCACATAATGTTTATGAAGATGAAATGCAAGCACCAGGAGGTATGGTATGGGCAGGGATTTGTCATCAAGGCATATTTGGTACCTTTTTTTCCCTGACGGTCCTGTTACTGGCGAAACTTACTTGAGCCTCCTGCAAGACGAAGTTATTCCTATTCTTCCTAGATTAGTAGATATGGAGACGTGTTATTGGCAACAGGATGGTGCTCCAGTTCATTTCAGGCATTGCATTAGAGATTATTTAGATGAAACATTCCCTCAGCATTGGATTGGTCGACGAGGTGCCATAGACTGGCCTCCAAGATCTCCCTATCTAACCCCAATGGATTTTTTTTATCTGGGGATATTTACGGGAAAAGTCTATGCCACAAAACCTAGAAATATTCAAAAGCTAAAAATAAGATTACAGCAGAGGCTGAAGGTATTCCAATCAGTCTTATTCACAAAGTTTGCCGATCCATTCCTGATCGATATGAACATTGTTCTGTTGTTGATGGTTATCAGTTTGAACACTTGCTTTGAGATATTTTTTAATGTTAAATAATGTATCAAACAGTTATTGCTATTTAGTTCAAAATTGTATTGTAATTTTAAGCAACTTAATTTTTACCATTTTTTAAAAACGTTTCACCAGAATTTTGGATCACCCTGTATATATATATAGGTTCATTCTCTTGTCTTTCCATCTAGTAGTACTGTCCATTTATTTTCGAATATACCTGTACCTGGAACAAATTGCAACACAAGGTTTTATTGCATTTGTGTTAACTATATATGATGGTGGACTACCAAACAAATCTAGGGAAATCTAAGTATTAGTTAGTGATTTACAGACATACACACAAGTGAAGAATGCCATCACATAACACGATCAATAACACGACCAATGGAAAATGTTCTATTGCCTGCATAGACTTCCATTTAGACTTGTAATCGACACTGCAGTGTCAAGTTATCCTATACTGCCTACTTGACTCATCCATTCAATTTGCTTGTGTTTTAACCAGTGTTTTAAGTTTCATTTGAATTAAGTGCACTTCTTGTCGTGTAGAACGTATATTTTAAAAAGATAAGCAGAACTATTTGAGGAGATATTCGATCATTGGATTTAAACAAATTGGATGCCCATTAAACAAGGACAACACGAAGCAGCTATCAATTTACACAGCTGACTTTCAGGTAAGATTGCAGCCTAGTTGCAGTACCTTTTGATGACATTATTTGGTTTAAATTGTTTGAAAATAGTTGTAACGTCTGTGTATACTAATTATAAGGTGTATTTTGGCTTTTGGATATATTGACAATTTTGCCTCACATTTAAATGTCTAACCAGCTGTAGTATTAATAGCTGCATTCCAATATTGCTGATATTTTTAATTGTATTTTATACAAAATATAAACGAAAAAACGCTAAAGCTAGACTTAATCCCCACCGCACCAGTGCGAGTTTATTTTTACCATTCAAAAATTCAATATTAAATAGTTTGACATAATACATAGTTTGACATAATTTTGGATGATATACTTATAATAGTCTGTAAATAATTTTCTTTTCATGAAATATGCAGTAAAGAAGACATGAGCAGCAATCTTGACTGTGTAATTTGTAAGAATGGACCTTTGGACCCAAGTGACAGTGATGTGTCTGTCATAAAAAAGACAAAGGTCTTGCGACCTTGAAAAGTGCAGCACACCTAAGAGACATTCTAATAACAGCAAATAAAGGTGACCTTGTTCATGTATCTTGTAGGAAGCCCTTCACCAAAATTGGTTTACTTGCACTGCTTGCTGTAAAACACACTGCAAATGAAGCCCCAGCAATACCAAGACTTAGGTCAGTGTCAACAGAGCTTGACTACAAAAAGTGTTGTATCTTTTGTGGCAAGGTTTGTATTGAGCATGAAAGTGTGCATACCATACAGACAGACACATTTGTATAGAAAATCAGGCAGAAATGTGAATCACGATAGGATGAATGGGGCAACATAGTGTTGCAAAGAATGAATTATGTATTTAATGACCTACATGCTGCAGATTCCATCTACCACCAGAAGTGCAGCTCAAATTTTAGAACCGGTAAAGATGTTCTAAAGGAATTTGCAGAAAAGCCCCAGCCAAAAAAAAGTGGACATCAGCCAGATGACCAACGTTTATCAGCTTTCTACAAAGTTGTGGAGTTTCTAAAAAAAATGATGAAGAGCAGTACTCAGTTGGCGATTTGTGTTCACTCATGAAGAAGTACATGACTGATGATGTCCCTCCATACAGTACCCAGTATATGAAGCAGAAGTTGATTGAGCTATTCCCTGAAGACATACTATCACAGGCTTGAACGGTAGAGAAAATGTTGAAACTTTCCGACAAACTGCTGCAAAGATCTTATACAACTTTTACAAGCAACACAAACCCGAAGATGTTGAGGCGGAAAAGGCAAAAATTCTGGATGCTGCTGTTCAACTGCTAAAAAGTGACATAAAATCCAAAGCTATCACTAAAGAAAGCTATCCATCTACATCCAATATATCACAGCTCGTCTGAAGAAGTGTTGTCTTACCTACCCGAATCCTTGAAAACCTTTCATCAGATGCTTTTTGTGGATAAAAAGTCAGAGTTGAAAGTAGCCTCTCTTGGTCAATCTATAATGCAAGCCACACGTCCAAGAGCTATTCTAGCTCATCTACATGTTTCTCTGGGTGTCCAGTTGCACCACCACTATTCCTCCAAGTTTCTGATCCGGACCTTAAATGCTCTTGGCTAATGTGCAAGTTATGCAGAAGTTCAAAACTTCGAAAAGACTGTATCACTGAATTAAGAGCATGGAAAAATCCAAAAAAATTAAAGATCTGAATATTCTATTTTAAAATTGTTTTAACAATTTTTAAATTCTCACTATAAAATTAAGACCTACACAATTTAGGAGATATATTTCTCTTTTTAATTATAAAATTTATGAAAATTAATATCTAAATTTCTTTTTAAAGAAAATTACATGAAATAAAGTTTCATGCAGTAATTTAAATGCCATCATGCGATTGTAGCATACTTGGCCATTAATTAAAAAAATTTCAGAAAATAAACAAATCATAAAAAAAAAACATTAAAAATATTATAATATGATTGTTTTACTTTTAACTTGTATATAAATAACAAATATTATAATAATATGATTGTTTTACTTGATTAAACTCAGTTGCATATTAGTTTTGTTTATGTTCAAAAATGGCCGGGAGATGTAGTAGGCAAGAAAGCATTTCTGGAAAAGCATTCCTGGAAAACTTTGGAAAATTTATGAAATAACATTTAATTCAGATACAACTCTTTAGTATCTGGCCTCAAATGGCCTTATCCATAACTTTTTTCAGTGTGTGAAATGTTTAGTCCCTATGACTTATTCCAATCGGGCGGCTGTAATTGACGCTACATTTTGGTTCCAGATCGCAGGGCAACTACCCTTATCCCCATTATTCAAGCCCATGTGCTACTAGGGACTCGAATCATCATGGACATGTAGAGGTCATAAAATACTCTACCAAATCATGTTACATTTCATCGATCCCAATGATCAAACCGTTCATACCAACACAATTAAGGGGACTTAGGGCAACTGCAAATCGAAATTCTCATTGACCGAAATTATCATTCACCAATCTCTTGCACAAGTTAGACAATTTTGTTCAAAACGGTAGCAACTGGCTAATTGAGACTTGAGTTTTTCGATCTATGCATAACTTGCTATCACTTGGTTCCTAGATGTCATGGACATTGTTACACAGATCTCCCACACCATCTCAAGACAAAGAATGCTGTTGTAAATGTCAATAATGGTGCTAACTCGAGAGACTGCTTTATGTATGCTGTCTTATCTGTATTATTCTACAATTTTGTCGATGGTGCCCATAGAGGTAGAAAATCTTTTATAGTTGATATGTGAAGGATCTCGATTTTGGACATCTTTCTATTCCCATCACTGCCCATGACATTCCAATGTTTGAACACCTCAATCGGGGACTTTATGTAAACTTATTGGAGTGGAATGATGATAACGAGTCTCATCCAGTCCGCATGTTACATTGCTAAGGCTATCCTTGTACTACAGATCCTGATGTGACTCCACGAGTGCTCAATATTCTTACTGTACAAGTTTGAGACAAGCCAGCTCACTATGTGGGGTAGTTAATCTAGACAGATTATTAAACTCTAAGAAAAACGATTTTCAGTCACACCATGGATAGAAACACTGTGAACGCTGCCTGCAACCTTAAAAAAACATCAGACTATTGGCTAGTCATCATGAATTTTGCTACAGTGGCCACCCCGAGATGCTTGTTCCCAGTACTGATAAACAGTCTCATGAATTCCGTAAGTGGCAGGCTATTCAGCGATTACCTTATGTAGTTTATGCAGATATCGAAAATTATCTTATGAAGGAGGAGGAGGATCATATTGTAAATATATCAATACTATTTATAAAAATGAAACAGTTAGCAAAAATATGATATTGTACTCTGAGCATATGTTTTTTTTACCAAATGATATGCATAAAATACACCAGAATTATAATAAATATTTTTCTTTCTAATACTACAGATTGCAATCTTGAATTTTTGACAAAGAAAATCATCTTTTCATTCATTTCATGGAAAATAGACATAACCAACTTAACCATAGGTGTCAAGAATACACTTCAACTTAAAGTTACTATAAACTTTTGTGCATGTTCCATGTATTCTTCCATGTTGTTATTATAACCAATATTTATTTGTTATATAGAATATGTTATAAAATATAAGATAAAATAAAATATATTTAAAAATTTATAATTTATAAATTAAATGTCAGAGAATTTGAAAATCTGTCTGGAATATTTTGTCAGAAAGGGGCAGGGACCCTGTATATATTATATATAAAGAATAGAATTGATAGTATA
>JAUZNC010059537.1:0-10035 GCA_034780395.1 Vannuccia rotundouncinata | reverse complement strand
TCGCAACCAAAACCTCCCTCCACCTGTACGTCGAGTCCATCGGAAAGAATGGGTGAACTTGACTGTCATTGAATTCATGCAAATCATCGCCCTACTCCTAATGATGGGGATAGACCGTAAACCTCAAATTCATCTGTATTGGTCTCAAAATCATCTATACAAATCCAATCTATTTCAAGATGATAGAATTATGTGACGCGATTGATTTCAATTCTCCAAAATTTACGATTTGTCCCTCATTATGAGGTAATTTGTACGTCAAAAACAGACCAGCACACACCTTCCTTGCATTTGAGCAGTCTCTCATCCACTCATGGCTCGGATTGCAGCCAAGTCCACCCCGCCAATTAAGTAATCGACAACATTTGCCTGAACTCATCCCTGCAACTGGGAGAGCACAGAAGCCTAGGCATAGATGTTGCATCTGTTACTCCAATGGAAAGACGAGGTTGACTCGCTACAGGTGTGTGGTATGTCCAGGCCAGCCACCCATTTGCCTTGCAAACTGCTTTCAAAACTACCACCGATAGACTACAGTGTTGTGTGTAACGTGTAACTATAATGTGTAGGTTTTCTCCGAATGTGATTGAATCATATGTTATATAATCCTCTACATTGTATGTTTGATAAAAATATACATTTTTGACATTCACTTGTTATTTTCAGATGTTTTATTAGTTGTTATAAGTTTTATTCTAGATTCTATACTATATTTTATAAAATACATAATCTTCCTATCAATAACAAATAGTTGATTCAGAAAAATATATGCATTTTTTCAAATTTCTACAATAATAAGAATTATATGTTGGAGTTGAACTGCTGTAATTTATTCTCAGCATTTTAAAAGCAATCAAAATAAATTTTGAAATTTTGCCGTACTGCAGAGAATATTCACATATCCTATAGCCGTAAAGAAATGGTTAAAGACCATTTCAATAAAAAATTAAAGACCATTTCAACTTCAGTTTAAAAAAAACAAAAAAATTATATATGCAAATAAATATTTGGTTTAAAAAAGACATAACCTGCAGACACTGTGGCTGTGCAAGCATTGTTATTCATTGGAGACACAGCAGCCATTTACAAATTCTTTTCCTATTCAAATTTAGAGACACAGCAAGATTTTAAAAATATTTATTTTAATCAACATTAACAAAAAAATATTGTATTGACCTTTTTTGATTATATTATGAAATATTACTAAGTTACTGTGACTGAAGGTGTGGTATACCTGGCAGACCCAGGTCTTGGGTTTACAAATAATATTGGTTTTAAGCTTTGTATTGACTTTTTTGTTGTTGATTTTATTTTAAAATATTATAAAGTTTCTGACTGCCATGTCTCCAATTAATAACAATGCTTGCACAGCCGCCATGTCTGCAGGTTCTTTGTTTAAAAAAAGTATTTATTTATAAAAAAAATAAAACATAAAAGGTAAAAACATATTTTTTATAAAAAAATTTTTTATAAAGATCATAATTTAAAGACTTTTAAAGGATCTGTACAAACCCTGCTTGTCATCAATATGCATAGGAAAAATCCAAATTTTCAAAAATAACAAAAGATAGAAATATCTGTTGAAATCTGTAAAATGACAGTTTTTACAGACTGCAACTTACATCTAATTATACATAGAAATAGAATAAATTATGTTTTCATTTACTAAACAAGAAAATTATTTTAAAACAAAAATAAATAAAATACCTTGCTCTGTCATAAGCATCAATCAGGAACACAATACCATCAACAGCTGGAAAATAATTTTTCCAGACTTTTCGAGCCTGTTCATGCCCTCCAAGATCAAACGTTGTAAACCGCATTCCCCCTATTGCCAATTCTTCTGATGTAGGATATAATGTAGGAACATGCTGGGCCATTCTGTCATCTTTTAACATATGTAATAATGTTGTTTTACCCGCATTATCAAGTCCCAGAAATACCAGCTTTCCAGATTTTTTCCATAGGCCTAAGTAATTTAAAACGTTGGATACGGTACCTGTCAGCCAATCCCAGATGCCACTCATAATTATAAATGACTAAATAAATTAGAAAAACAGGCTCTCCAACAAAGTTTTCATAAACGAAACTGACAATCCATAATGGGGGAATATTTTATTATAGTAAAACAAAAGAAATATATTTTTAAATAATTTTAATATGTATTTTTGTTATTTAAACAAACGAATAATTACGCTATTAAATGAATGTTTTCAAGTAATTCTGAATTTATAGTGTGTTTAACTATAAATGATATCATTAAAAAACTGTTTGATACGAACAATAATAGTATGAACTATAGTTTTTTATAAAAGTGCGGAACATACATTAAGTTTAATTAAAATTTAATTCAATATAACTAGTTTGTTTCCATAATATTGCTAATATATAATTAAAACGATTGAGTTTATTACAAATATATATATTGTACAATATAACAAACTTTGCCTAACACCTGACTCAAGGGCGGATGACCTTTCCCACGAGCGAGCAACGGCCATCCAACCCCGGAGAAAAGAAAGTCATCTACCAGATTCAGAACAAAATGAAGACATTCTGGGTCGGTCGAGGCACGGGTTTACAACGGCAGTGTCATCAATTAATGTACACCAGAGTGAACTCAAAAAATGGCTACTATGAAGTACAAAAAATAAAATTGGCAAAACATAGATTTACAATTGGAACGTGGAGTGTGAAAACTTTCTATATGCATAAGTGATTTCAGTGGATCCCAGCACACGCCGACGTGGCAGGAAACGAGAAAGCTAATGTACTTGCCAAAGACTCGGCCACCAAAGAACAGACCAACATAAAACTCCCCATGGCAGCATAAAAATGGGAATAAAAAGATACTTCAGAAAGAAAGTACCATGGAGAAGGGTGAACACCGAGTCTTAAGAATATCTCTGAAATTCCCCAAATGGTTTACCAGTAGGAATTACATACAGTAGCAAAAACGGAACCTGGAGAAAAGGATTGAAGCATTTATGATACGTTGCTTCAGACGGCTTCTATGAAATATATAGAACACAACGAGTCACAGATGTGGAAGTTAGAGAGTTTTATTTCTTATGGAATTTTAAAAATGTAAAACCCACCGACCTGGTGTTCTCCGACTTTTCCCAATAGTATGTTGTGCAACTTTTAAGACCATTTAAAAAATTTTATTCATTTTATTTTATTCATAATATTCATATACATATGTAAATAACGAATTATATGTATATTTATATATAAATAGCTAATTATATATATATATATATTATATATAGATATATGTGTGTAAAATAAAAGTCTGTTAGATAGGAACACATTACATACAATTATCGCATCTTCCCTGCATGTGTACCATACACAAAGCCCTTTTGCACACTTGGCACAACTACAAAAAGCTAGTTTAGTATTGCTCCTAAATTATCACTTTTGCTATTCCATGCAGGTATTGTATTTAGAGTGCATCCTTGCTTGTCTGTCATCAAACCATGATAACTACATTACTATTAGTATGCATACACATTCTATATAACCTATTTTACCTACATACCAAATTTCAAGATTATAGTTAAACTGTGGAATGAATATAGGGCGCGGGCCGATTTGGCTCCCACTCCCCCCCGGTTTTTGAGTGCGTCTTTTAGTCCGGGTATGATAGGGTTAAGACAAGCGGGAATGTAAACCACCACGTCAACAGTGTTTATTGGACAATAATCTTCATCAAATCATCGAAAAGAAACTTAAAGTTCCAGGTGTTACTGTTTGAGGCGGAATCAATAATGCTCTCCTGGTTGGACCCTTCTTCTCCGATTGTATATTGTGACTGGTCAGTCATATTTACATCTGCTGCAAGAAAAACGTGGCCATTGCTTTCCCACGCTTTCAGAGAATACTTGTGCTGCACCACACAACACTGTGCACAATTGAATTATCTAATATGACAGGGTGATTCACACAAATAATGTAAGCAATGTTAAAAATATATACCATAGATATACGTTGTAAAATCTTTGTTTAAGTTTAACTAGATTGGTAGATTTAATAGATTGGTAATCTAGCTGATTGTTGTCACATAGTATCGGTTTCTGTCGATCCTGGCAAAAATTCAAAATTACTAGTAAATACTGTTGTAATATCAAATTCAATAATTGTATCAATTAAATAAATATATATATTCTGTTAAAGTTATTTTCAAATTATTTAACCAATCACAACTCTGGATTTGCCATACACGCGATGCAACATACTTTAGTATAGAAATATTTTAGATGTTCAATCTAGTTCTATATATAATATACAATATCTATGAAAAATACTTAATTTTCTTTAGCGTCATAAAAGGTATAGCCTGAGTGTTTATATTTACTTACTAACCACTATAAGGTTATACCTTATACGTCCAATACAGAAATCAGATATAATTGATACAAAAAAATCATATATAAATAATAATAATAAAATAATATTTATTTGCAACCTGATAAGCGCAGAGAGCATTATATATAGATATATACATATTCATAATTGAAAATATCCGTGTAAAAAATAAAACAAAATTCAAAATTAACGTGTTACTATATGAAGAATTTTGACCTCAAAGCTTTTAGAGTCCCGGTTGGTCACGGTAGAAAGATGCCTGTTATGATCAGTGGTGGATCTTGACCGTGTCGGGTATCTGTGGTTATTTCAAGGCTGCAAGAATTTGTGCAAAATATGGTGTTTTGTTGATAGGATTTTTTTGAATATTTTCTTTACTTGATTTTCTATAATATCACTAAATGGTTTTGCGGTTTGCATATCTCAAAATTTTCCGATCTGCGTAGGAAGTTGAGGATTCTTTGGCGGTCTGCGACTGAAGTGAGGGTCCACCACCCTGGAGCGCCGTTCGTTAATTTAATCAATAATTTATCTTAAAATACAGAGTTCCGGTTCATAAAACTGCAGAGGCCATTGTGCATGCAAGATCTTGATCGCGTAAATATCTTTGCAGAATTTTTATTCTGCTTTTTAATATGACCTAAGACAGTCAAATTCGAGACTAGATTAATACCAAGAACGATAATCTGCTTAACACGGGGAATATTTTTTAGCTCTGATGAAAAGTTATTGGTTCTTTTTTATTTCCTGTAAAATCGTTGCAGCCAGTTTGCAGGTTCCACTTAATTAAAGATATTCGAAGAAGGATATTATTAATGCGGCAAAATGCACTAATCCAGTTCCTATAATTAGGTTTATTTTTTTGTATATGATTCGAATATATAACTAATTCTTTATATTAAAACAAAAAATGTGTCATATAATTTTATTTTCATATGCATTCGAATGTTGGTATTAGACTGAAATTTGTATGAACTTTTGCTAAAAATGTGTCTAAAATATCAATATTGAAAAATATTTTGAAATAAAATAATATGAGATACGTGTTTTTTTTATTTTAAACAAATTAGTTGTTTGTTCAAAAATTTTTAATAATAATTTTAAAAGAAATGGACATTTTGTTGTAATGTAACCTCCAAAACTCAGATTATTCTTTAATATCATGGGGAAGAAGAGTTCTGAGGTCCAAACCAACCCTTCCAACACCGGCAGACGTCCATTTTGGAAGGTTTGACTCCATTATAGGAGGGTCACTGTTGGTATCTCATTCCTTGTTGCTGGAGGGAGCTATAATTATGTTTCTATTACAAATTTGTATCTATAGTCATACGGTATGGTATCTCTTGATTATATTTATGTATACACCCTGCACTCTCACACACCCACATTCCCAGGTTATACACCCGCAATCATCACACAGTAATTTTAATTACGTAAATACGATTTTGAAACTCTACTTTAAACATACAATATTCTGTTAAGTTTAACGTTATATAGTTAAACTTTTGAGGTATGGAGACAAATGCATTGAACCGTATCGTAGTAAGTATTTTCTTAGTATGTATGCATATACTTAATAAGAAAATACCTTCTGCGGTTCAATGCATTTGTATATATAGAGCCAGGTGACTCTTCTCTAAATACTATCATAAATTATTACTAAACAAATGAAATACATATACTAGATATGATTTTGTGAATTTTTTAATCCCATAATTGAATTTTAAGCTGCTGATTAGAATATTTATAAAATGTGTTAAAGCATGAAGGTATATTAATTAATCAATAAATTATTGAATTTCAGATTATCCAAATAAATTTAGTCTAAAATTCACAAATATGAGAGACTCTTATTAAAATAAAAGTGTTTCAATTCTTGATGAAGGTCATTATTATGATCATATTTCAAAAAACAAAAGATATAAAGTAATGGAAATTGCTCAAACAAAAAAAGAAATCAATAGTTGGACTATAATTGAGAATTGATTAAAAATTGTTTCATATACATTAAGGAATATTGTAAAATGACCTTAATTAATTTCTACAAAGGATTTACCAATTATTTACAATAATCTATACCTATATAGTACAGTATTATTTAAAATACTGTCATCAAATTTATCAGGGATGATGAAAATTACATTTTATCAAATTTTGGAGGAGCGTGTAATAGAGAAACATAAAATACAATAAAAGTAAAGTATAAAAGCAAACTCTTCAAAAAAGATGAACTTTTATAAAATATATTTTCGGCTATAATATTTCTACTTTATCAATATTTATAACTAGACTTGTAATAGAATTTTTAAAATTTGCTTTAATAATATTTTTATATTATTTGATTTACATTGAGTGGTGTCTGAGTGGACGACCGACAAGTAGCTCGCAAAAATTATAGAAAAAATTAAAAAATTAAATAATTTTAAACCCAGCTATTAAAATGTCACCTTTTCAAAGGGGATCAGCGGGAATTTAAAAATAATAATTTGGCGCCCAGGGTAAGTACCCTTTTGTTTTCCCAATATTCGTAAAATTTTAAGGCTATTCGAAAAATGAAATAGTATATCGAAAAAATGATCGTATACTATTAAAAGTATATGAAACGAGACTTAAGTCGGAAATTAATTTTCTACTCATAATTAGCTGTGAATAGCGGTAGTGTTAAGAATTGTCTCAAGTAGTCAGCAGAGTTAAACGTTTGATGTTTAGCTTTCAGTCCAGGAAAGATATTTAATTATCATAATGTCTTAAAAGTCGAATATGATTGTCAGCAACAAAGTTTTGGGTAGTGCGGGCAGAGTGTGGAGTCGCATTGTCATGCATCAATCATGTATTATATTCCTAAAGATATGCGAAATATCTTTGAGAGTCAATAGATTCCTTTTGCTCCATATCTTCAAAATAATGAGCACCATCCAAGGAGTCGGCAATATTATATTGGCTATGAATTTCCTTTCCATTGTTGTTCGATGAGCAGTTTTATTGGTACCATCCCCAGCACCAACATTCTCTGCAGACAGCCCTGTTATGAATGAGGCTTCAGTTTGCGGCAATAAAATAATTTATCATCTACAGAACCGCATGTTAAATTTTCAAAATCTTGTTTGAAAATTTCTAACAATTCTTCACATCTGTCAACTCGGACCACCTTGTTGTCTTTAGACACGACATGATGAAACCATTTGAGTATTACCACGTAAAATTAAACTTCTTGAACCATGATTGAGTGCAGGAAGATTTCGAGAGTGTCAGCAATACCTTGACCCGGTCATCATTTGTCATCATCAATTAAGCGTTGGACGATGTCTATATTTTCATTCCTTTGGTCTTCTTCTGCTGCTATCTGGCTGCCGGGCCGTTATCATTCGTGTTCCTTCGCATTAAACTCTCTACAAATCCTGCGAATTATATTCACTAAGATCTATGTATTTCAGTAGCAAATTAATTTCATTTCGTCGACAAGATTCGATCAAGAAATACAGCTCCTTTCTTTCGGACACTTCATGATGCAAGTAAATTTGGGCAAACAGAGTGCTGTGAACATATTTAAATTATTCAAATTAATAAATTAAAATTAGAATTTTTATGCCTGAGTACAGGTACCTCGAAAGCTTTTAAAATGCTTAAACAGTTTACTTTTTTCCAATTAAATTCTCACATTCTTCAATCAATTGTAGTGAAATTAGTTTATTATACAATCAAGACAAACAGCCCGAAAAAATTTATATATCTAAATTTTTTTTTCTGTGTGAATGTTGAATTTCGTTATTTTTAATCTTCGTTATTTTTAATCTTTAATTTTGCGTATTATTTTTGTTTCAGAATTAATGTAAATAAATATGAAGCAGTATCTGCAACAACAAAAATGTAAACACGTAATCAAAAATGAGTTATAACAACTATATGATTTAAATATAGTAGATTTTAATAATCCAAACTATAACTGAAATTTACATTTAAAAAAGACGAATTAGACTATAAAGTATATATGAAAGATGTTGATATTTAGCGCGCCAAGTTCAAAAGAGACTACATTTTTGATATTGATTTTATTGATTGAATTTATATACGTATTTCAACAATAATTTAGAATAATTTCGCATTTAATTTCAGTAAAGTATAGTTATGTATATTACAATTTTAACGATGATACAATAATGATACCCCGTGCTTTAAGACATAAAATAATGTTTCTGGTTCATATCATGTTTAAATTAATGAATGAAAAAGAATATGTTAATATTTCTGTTACTTTCGTTTTTTTAAAAAAAAATAATTTTCATATGCCTCCTCCCGAGTAAATTTGTTTAAGAGATTCGATTCCTTTTGTTTTATACAACATTGAAAATTTTTTTAAATTGTTATAAATGTGGATTAAAATTAATACATTTAATAATAATATAATCTTTATTACGATTACAGATCCATTTGAAGTTACACAATCTCTTTTTGACCAAATAATAGTTTTTAAATTGTTCAATTATATACAATAAAACAATAATCACACAATTCCGTCCATCTTTAAATGGGAAAATATAAAAATATGGAAACAAAGCATATATTTAATAGAAAAGAAAAACGCCTAGAACAGACAACTGTAACAACAATTTGAAGATATTAAAAATATAAAAAACCATTTCACCCCGAAAAATAATAAAATTTCTATAATTCATGATTCTAAACAACACAATTTTATGATTCTATATATACAATTCACGACCCTATACTATACAAGTCATAAACTTTGCAAAACACATTATTCAGTATTTAAAGTGGCAATAATTCTCGTCTAAATTCAAAAATAATTTCTGGGATTTCATTATGATTCAAATCATTAATTCGGATATTGGTTTGGATGGCCACCCACTCATTTCCTGTAATGTTGCAGGTGTCCTCCCCGACTCTGTCTGCCATTTTATACTTAAAACAAAATTTAAGTGGATTTGGACATTCGCGGTTGTATGGAGAGTTCAGCAGCTGGATACGGAAGGAAACATTGCCAAAATATACACAGATTCGCGCGCGTATCAACCATCCCCCCAGACAAGAGGGGAGCAAAAAGAGAGAACTGTCAATCTTCTGCATTTCACTATTCTCTCTGTGATTACGACACATATTTCTCCAGTTGCTATAGTGCTGGTTCGGAGTCTGGTCGGTCGAGGGCTGAAATCTCCAAACTCCTTGTTCAACACAGAGACTTACTCTTCCAAGTTCAGGACACTCGGGCACTCTTAAGTTCTGCATTTCCTTCATTTCTGGTAGAAATACAATTTTCAGAAATGTAATTAAAAATACATGCGCATTTTATCCAAAATTTACGGGCCATAGTTATAACAGAGAGCGAGCCACAAAAAAAGTTGAAAAATATCTACATGAAATAAAAAAGTTTTCAAAGATTTACAATTTTTTTGTATTTTTAATATTATTATTATTAGTCGTTTAATTAATTGAGTAAAAAACGAAAAAAGTTTACAACAAAATAAAATAATATAGATAACATATAGGCTATTCCATATGTTATGAAGTAGAGTGCTTGTGAAGTATATTATAGAAATTACATTTTTCAACTCTTGCGAAACAACACACTACAAACACAAACACAAACACAAACACAAACACAAACACAAACACAAACACAAACACAAACACAAACACAAACACAAA
>JAUZNC010059535.1:0-10039 GCA_034780395.1 Vannuccia rotundouncinata | reverse complement strand
ACATTATATAGAGAGGAAATCATAGAGATATAACTGTACTATACATTATATTGAGAGGAAATCATAGAGATATAACTGTACTATACATAATGTAGAGAGGAAATCACAGAGATATAACTATACAGTACATTATATAGAGAGGAAATCATAGAGATATAGCTATGTTAGATTATATCTTAAGTGTCTTTTCCTCGACTCAGGACAAAGAGTCTCTCTGCCTCAAGTTTGTCCACGTTGGACGATCGAGCAAGATTGTGAGGCCAGGATTCTCAGCACGTCGATATCTCTCCAGCATGGTTCGTCATATGGACTCACAACTGGTTGATAAACTCTTACAAGACGGTACGTGTTTTGCTATTTTTATTGGCCTTCTTAATCATATGGACAATTTTAAAATCTCCATAAAATTCAACGTGTTGTTCTGAATGTATTGATTTTCTTTTATATTTTCAATCTTGTGGTTCCGTTTATACAATCTAGTGAAGTTGTCAAACCTGGAAAAATTGTCTGTGATCTATTACAAACCGTCTTGATTTATTTAAGAGTCCAGACTGTTGACGCCAGAGACAATAAAATGTGTTGAAAGATCGATCCAAATCGTGTTTTTCTTCAATTTATGAGATTCTGAGCGCATTGTTAAATAAAAAATAACTTAATTATGTATGAAGATGTGTCTACCTTTAAGCTGTCAATAATCTTAAGAGTTGAAGTCATTTTCCCTTGTATTAGACATTCAAACCAGATCTAAACAACTTCTTGAACTACTTTCAAATATCCCCAAGCACTGGAATAGTCCGGTGTACACAGACCAGATGTCTCAACCTCAAGCAACCTTCACCACGTAATCAGACTGGGTCTTTTGAAATCGGTCTCTTAATTAATCAATCCTGGCGATAGACCCGTTGTTGACCGATATTCAATGAACTTTTCTGCGGATTATACTCACTCAAATTAATTAAAAGGTCCATCTATTATCCGGTTTTCAGTAAGCGTAGTTCTACCCCCCCACACAACTGTCGATAGGAAACTGTAAAGATCTTATACCTACAGTATGACCTTAATTCTTAAGACCCCACAATACGCGCAAGTCGTTAAGTAAATTACCTCTGTCAAAGCCTGCTGCAATGACTAGACTGTAACTATAGGAGACTTCTAATTAAACTATAGTTAATCAATTTAACATCAAGGAAGTACCAAAGTTTACAATCTGCTCCTTATACAGACACCCACTCGGGTTTAGGATTAGCAATACAAAGATAAAAACGGAGACTTGTATGTCTAATAAGTCTTCAGAACAGTATAATATACATCCCCATATGCTTCCGATGAGCTGTTTATCACTGTCTAGGTGAATGGAAAATCGGGATCTTCTACCTACTTGGCAATCATGAGATCCACAGGAGCGGGCTTGTTTTGTCATAGATTTCATTGTAGGGTGTTTGAAACGACTTTCGGGGCTCCTTTGTATATATTTCAACTACTTATTATAGTTGAATTAATCTTCGCGCAGGTATTTTAACTTGCTAGAATTATAAATTTGAAAAGCCTTGTTGCTTTCTTGAGCGTAAATTATAAAAGGTAAGTAAAATTCGTTTAATGAAATGATGCATGAATGTTGTTTTGTTAAATTAATATAATATAGTTAAAGGTCAACTGTTGAATGTATTATTTTAATTAAACCGACTAGAGTTTGAATATATTTTTGAAAATAATATTATTCTGAGACTTCTTGAAATATTTAAATACTATGTTACAAAATATATATATAATTGTTTCAAATTAAAGAAATCGATATTTAAATTAAAATCTACCAAGTTTATAAATTTATATCAATCGATATTTTACATATTTAACAAACTAAATAATTTAAAATGTATTCAATTCTATTTTTAGTTGATTGATTAATTAGTTAATTGATTGATTTGTTCAAATTATTTATATATAACGTGGATTTATACCTCTTCCAATGCCGAAGATACATTTAAGAAAGTAAAACAATTTTTCATGTAAAAACTACTAGAACTACAAAATAATTACGATAAAAGTTCTCCCATATAAATTAAATTATCTTCTAAAAAACAAAAAAATATAAAACAATTTACAATATTATAGGGTACAAAATATCCTTTAGTATCAGACGTTTGTGCTTTTTCAGTAAAAAATAATAATTTAACGCATAAAAACTATTTGAAATAGAAATACAACAAAATGAATAGTTTATAATTTTTTATTACAGTTTGCTTCTGTTAAAATCAATCTTTATTTTTGTATCTTTTCAGAATGTAATTAATCTTTACTGTTTCATTGATTAGTGCATTACACCGAAACATCTGATAAGGGGAACTTTTTGTATCGTTCTATATTTATAAAATATTATCACTCATTACATTTGACACTGGGCTTTCTTGTGAAACACTTTGTCATTTTGGTTGATTTTGAGGACATTTCTGGAAGGTTGAGAGCTAAATTCACACGTTAGAACCAGTTAGAAGATGAAACTGATATTTAAAATGTCCCGTCCCGTCCTGTGCAGGTCGACTCTGTGAGAAGACTCTCTACCAGCAGAACGTCTTTATGCCCAACATACGACGACGCATCAACGATGACATGAGCCACGGGCCCACACCCTATCGAATCATGAAGCAGATGCTCATGTCCCCAGGGCCACTCAACGAGTACACCTTTGTCTGGAGTGTTCACAGAAGTGGGTCCTCATAGTTGGGTTTACACAATTAAAAATTAAAATTTTCTATCTTGTCACGAATTAATGTTAATTGATTGTTTTTTTGATTTTTACTATTTGTTTATTTGGTTTAAGTAAGTGCGCTCTTAGTGCGCCTGTCGGTAGCTTGGCCGAGCGGTCTAAGGCACTGGTTCGAATCCCACAGCTGCCAATTATTTTTATTTTATATTACAGGGACCGCGGAGCTGGGGGGCCTCAGCCCCCCCAATAATTTTTCTTAATTTTTGGAGCCCCTGGAGAATTTTGGCGCCTCTTATAAATAGTACCATATTATATTCCCACCCAATAACACTATTACCAAATAAATTGGTGTGATCAGAAAAATGATACTATTTCCTTAAGTATCAAAACCGCTTTTCGATTTTTAACTATTTTTTTTTTCTCGAAACCACTATTTTACAAGTTGTAGTAAACTATTGCTTATAATTTCCAGACAGACTATCTCCTGCATTCTAGGACATATAAAAGTAAAAAAAAATTGGCCACAGACCCTTGACCCTCCTAAAAACCCTAGCCCGCCCCAAATAAAAATTTCGTTCCGCGGTCCCTGTATTATATACCTACTGGTAAATAATTTAAAATATTTAACGATTTGTCTATCATATTTCAATACTTTTGAAGGTACCTTTATCAAAAATTTAAACATTTTTCATAACAATATTTATTTAATATCATTAACCTAACTAGTTAAATGTTTACTTGAAATATTACAAAATCTTTAACAAATTAGAATCAAAAAAAGATCTAGCATGTATAGTACAAACAAAAAGCCTTTCATATTAAATTTGAAGTAAGCTTTTAAATATATTTTTGAATTAGTTTGATTATATTAACATCAAGGAGGCATAACTCGTTATAAATTGTAACTTGTTTTCCTGAAATATACAAAAAACTAATTGGCAGCTGTGGGATTCGAACCCACGCCCTTTCGGACTGGTGCCTTAAACCAGCGCCTTAGACCGCTCGGCCAAGCTACCGACAACCTAAGGTGATACAAAATTATACGATAGGGGATTACAATGTAAAACAGGTTATTTCAAAAAGTCGGAAATGATTAGAAAAGTAAAGCAACAATCTAATCTTCTATCATAAGCGAAAAGTCCGAAAATATTTTGAGTAAAACAACTCATTTATATAATTAATTGTTATTAAAAATATTTTGAGTTTCACAACTTTGTGATATTATTACCTAAGATGAAGCCTTTCCATTGTATGGATATCGGCTGCTTGCTCAATAATTATGAAACTTTTATATGAACAAGATATAAAAAAAGAGATTCAGAACAAGCCACTTCAATGAAATAAAACATTCCATTTAAATAAAATCACCTCGGCTAGAAGATAATCAAGGAACAATTATTTTGTTATGTTAAGAATTATAATTTTGTTAATTCTCATAGATCTAAATGTACTGTACAATAATGTGAAGAGTTTTCAATCACTGTTTGTAGTTGATTGTAAAAAGATTAATTGAAATAACACGAGAGGTAATTACAATCAATAATTAAACGGAGCGACACCTTTGATAAGACAGCTAGAAGAAGAAAAGAGAGGAGAGAGAGAGAGAGGTGACAATGTTCATAACAAGACGTTTTGATGTTCATGTTAAGACAAAAGAGAAGGCACATTGCGACGAAGATCATTAGTTGATGGTGTAAATAATCAAAGTTTTATTATGAATAAAGTATTGTGCAAGTAGTCACTGCCAGTTACAGTGACGTCGACTAAATTCAGATTATAAATAACTCCTTCGTCGAGTATTTCTGTGAAAATGGTCATAATTTTAAATATGACAAATTCAATAATCTGCAGGTGTCACTTTTAATATGGACCAAATAATTGCATATTTTCAAATATTATGTAGTTACAAATATAGTACAGTGAACAATTTACAATTTAAAATATATTTATATCAGTTGGATAATAGCCCAGGGAAAGCGCAGTCGAAAAACTGTGCTATAGGCTAATGTCTATCAATTTAATTGTTAATATAACAATACATTATATTTTAAAATATTTACTCAATAAAAACAAAACTCAGTCCTTTTAATTTTAAAATGAATTATGAACATTTAATAATAAATAAGTTAAAGAACTGGTGCAATGTTGAGTTGGCCACCTGCTCCGCAACGTACAAAGTAGCTTGGCCGAGCGGTCTAAGGCGCTGGTTTAAGGCACCAGTCCGAAAGGGCGTGGGTTCGAATCCCACAGCTGCCAATTATTTTTTGTATATTTCGAGTTTATATAAGATTTAATTATAATGTATTAATTATGTATTATGCAATCTCAACTGTAACTAAGGATTTCAAAATAGTTGATAGTTTTAATTAAAAATTGTTTATGATTACAAATTCTTAAACAGAATAATTGGACATGTTAAATTTTACAATAAAAAAATAATTGGCAGCTGTGGGATTCGAACCCACGCCTTTTCGGACTGGTGCCTTAAACCAGCGCCTTAGACCGCTCGGCCAAGCTACCTGCTGGTTTTATCACCGAAGATTCCAAACAAGAAAAGATTCCTACTCAGATCATTTTGTGTCTATCTGTCTGTATGTGTGTGTCAAAGTTTGATCAAATCAAAAGCTATAACCCGTTCGATTAATACTGTTTCGATTGCATGACGATATTATAGAGTTTTATTTACAGATTATTAATTCAGATTGTGTAGTTAAATAGCATGTGATTTAAAAGCAAATTAATTGCTTTTGTCTTTTTTTGTATTAATTTGTTGACGACTTTTTTATTGTGAAAATATTAAATTAGTTAAATAAAATAAGTAGAATGAATTGATGATGATTAGAAAGGGTAATATTTAAGTATACTATTGTTAATTTAAGTTATTATTAGCTTAATTTTAAACATTATTCACATTCCTCCTGGCTTCTATAGAACTTGTTTAAAAAGATTTTAATTTTTATAATTTCAATTGAGTTATTTTTGTCAATCTTTAGATTTATTATTTGGAGGTAATTAAAATAAATTATACAATATAATTAATACAAGTTTTACAATAAAACAAAAACACTTTCTGTGTTAAAATTAACCGCTAATAAAACATACAATACAAAGCAAGCTACATTTTATAAGAAAAATACTAAATTATCAAATGTATCTAGTAAATTAGACTTCTACTCCTGTGATAAGCTAATTGGCTGTAACTTGCTGTCACTTGTAACTTCCAGATTGCTTTTCACAGAAGGAGACTTGTATTTTTATAGTGTGCCTCCAGGCCACACTCCGCCATGTTAGATATTAGAAGAAAATGTTGTGCAGAAACTTTTTTCTTCCTATAATTTTTTATATTTGTGCGGTTAAAATTAATCTCTCATTGTAAAATGATGAATTACGTGAAATTTGATACGTTAGTGAGTTTGTTCTTTGTCGACTAAAATTTTTTGAATAGATGATTTGTCTTCTTTGCAAAAGTATACCCCAGATAACTGATGATGACATTATATATATGATGATGATGGCATTGTTTGTTCAATCAACAAATTTACGGGACGAGGTCGACTTTTCTTTGAATTCGGTATTTTGGCGCCACAAATGTAAATAAGAATTTCATCCTTTGATCAATTGAATTCTTCTCAGAAATTGTGAATATCGTTATAGTATTTTCTATATTTTCAATAAGTAAGGATTTTAATATATGATCATTTGTTATTGAAGAGATTAAGATAACTTTTTTATCTACTGGTCAACTTTGTAAACTTATCAACTTGTATGTGTATATGTTAGCGACGGAGTGCGAATTTGGACAGTTCGCGAACCGGCCAGACGGAGTAGGAATCCATGCTCCGTTCAACGGTTTGTGAACCGTCTGGATGAAGTAAGAATAAAATTATTACTTGGAGGATCGGGAATTACATTATCGTTTAATTAAAAAACGTACCAAAGTAATAATAACAATTTAAACAAATTTTGAAATGTGAATTTTATATACTATAGAGAGTGAAGTACAGTGCAATTATGCTTAATGTTGACAACAGTATTGACAAATATATTCCGTAATTAGACTGAATTAACATATCTACGGCAATTTCTTCCATCGGTAATTGAGTTGTAGTATTTTTAGTATTTTTATTTCGTTAAAAGGGTTCGCGAACGAACCGTCCAAATTCGCACTCCGTCGCTAACATTCATTTCTTTTAGCCATTTGTTTAAAACTTCACATTTATTCCTTTAAATTAGATATGTAGTTCAAATTCTCACAATCACAAATTATACATATCAAATTGATGTTTACACATAGAAATATCTCTCTTATATTATCCTCCCTTCTCATATTCTCTTGAACTCCTCTCTTACCTCTCAGTTCCATCTCTTCACTTCTCTCTCACTTCTCTCCTCTCCTCTATTATATTTCCTTATGAAATATTAGTATTCTCTTTGCCTCCGTACCTCGGGTTCTCATGTGTATGTGTATTTAGAAGGTCCTCTCTCCTCTCTCGCCCGTCCTCTAGATCGTGAACCCTCCGACACCAGCTCTGAACTTCTCCCCGTGCCGATAAGAACCGAGGATCGTCCAGGCACCGGCTTCACAGAAGGCGACATCAAAATCGTCCTGAACGTCGAGGACGGTTCTAGCAAGTATGCGACCAACAACAGCTCTATTACCTGCCGGATAATCTTATCTTTAATCACCGTCTTTGATCACTCTTTTACCAGAGAGGTGCTCTACTCCGAACTCGACAAAGACGACCAAAAGCGAGTGCTCTCAAACCTCCTCGTCAAATCAGCCATCAACAACGCCGTGAGGCAACAGGAAACCCTCTTAAAGGGTGATCCTCTGGACACTGCGCTGATGAAGCACAGTGAACCCAAAGCGGTCGATATGATCGAAGCGGTCAAGGTGAGGGCAATGGGGGCAGCCATCTTGTTCAATCTTGTTTATCGGAAATTGCTTACTATCGCTGGCATTTAAATTAAATACCTCTTCAGTATTGGAATAAAATACGATGTTTTAAGATATGAGGTCGTTTCTTAGTTAACTGTAAGTAAACTTTTCGAATTTTCGTCGAAATGGAAAGATTTTGTTTTCAAAAAATCGCCTAAATAAAATTTACAAATAAAATCAAGATAACATAATTTTATTGATTTTTCATAGATATCTATGAATCTTTAGATTGTAAATCTTATCTACAGTTTAAGGATTTTTATGTAACTCTATGAAAAGGGTCATTTTGAATTTATTTCACTGAATTATGATCAATATTATAAATAGTTGCTCTTTATTTGTTAATTACCAATCTGCGTAATGCTAGTTATTCTACATAATATATTTAATAATTTCACAAGAATAATTATTACCTAAATAATTTGCCATATTATGATCCGAAGAATTGTTCCTGTAAGGACTAATCTAGTTCATATCATTGAAATATATTTTTATTTAACTTGTTTGTGGTACTGTTTATTTGATATTTCGTAAATGCCTTCAATCAGTCGGTAGCTTGGCCGAGCGGTCTAAGGCGCTGGTTTAAGGCACCAGTCCGAAAGGGCGTGGGTTCGAATCCCACAGTTGCCAATAGTTTTTTATGAACTGTTTTTTATTGTTAGGAGGGTGTCTTGTCTTTCAGCTTATTAATTAACATATAACATGTATTTCTATTATTTATCCAAAATAAGTTTTATATTTATCTAATTTAAAATATAGAAATTAATAAACAATTATTTTAATAAAAAAATTAAAATACAACAAATTAATTTAGCGTAATTTAAGGTATTGATTCTAAATACATTTGAAATATTATCAGAGAAAATTTCGTCATGGGATTTTTACAATTAAAATTAAAGTTCAATTTTATTAAATAAAAACAATTGGCAGCTGTGGAATTCGAACCCCCGACCTTTCGGACTGCTACCTTAAACCAGCGCCTTAGACCGCTCGGCCAAGCTACCGAAATTCTAAAGCTTAATTAAAACTATGTGAAATGGATTTATAATCATCATTCATTGCCGTCTCAGAAAGTATAAAATAAATAACGGACAAAAGACGAAAAAATACTTATATAGATAGGTTTATTAGCCATTATCAACCAAACGTTTGTTAACAACCAACCAGTTATTTTAAAAAACTTGATGCAATATCAATATAAGACAAGTTAGAAATTATTATTATTACTTTAGGAGCCCTTCATATCTAAATAAAATAATCATGAAATTATATATTAGATGGCAGGTTATAAATCTCTATCGGAAACAAAAATATATTTCAATTATAAGGATCTAAATAAGAACTTCATAATATGTACAATTTTAATAAAAATATGAATACAATTTTTTGAAACATTTCTGACAATGGGAATGCAAAAAACGTGAACAATTAATCATTTACATAAGTATGTATTTAATATCAACTATTACCAATTCCCGCTAAACCTCCAGGACCTCCTGAACATGGAGACAGCCGGTCGATTAGGACAACCCCTTCAGGGTCCACAGATGGATCTGCAGGCCACCTTCCCTCTTCCACCTCAGCTCCCGGCACTCCACAAGCGAAAATTAGGCGAGGATAAGACCGTTCGTCTTCCTCCAATTAGAAGTGAGTATAGAGATCACGTGACTCCTCCATCTTGGGCGAATATTCAGAATATTCTCTGATTCAAATTGGACGGCTCTAAATTATAGAATAAAACGTTTATTTGAATTATAAAAAAATAGTTACCTGCTCAAGACTTTGTGCAAAATAGTAACAAATAACAGGAAAGCGTGTTCTCATTTATTTATAATTGACACTTTTCAAATAGGCTGGTTAACATTGTTCAAGTAAAATAAAACTATCTTGAATCAATTATAAAAGATGTAGGTGATGGAGTAGACCCACACAGATAGACAAGTGTTCAATTATATTATTATTGAAAATATTATTTTTATTCTTATTATAATTGACTTCAGTTTTGTCACAGTTCATATCTAAACACTCCACTATCCACACTCACATCTCCACCCTCACATCTCCACACTCACATCTCCTCACTCACATCTCCACACTCACATCTCCACCCTTACATCACCACCCTTACATCACCACACTCACATCACCATCTCCACCCTCACATCAACACCCTCACATCTCCACCCTCACATCAACACCCTCACATCTCCACGTCACATCACCACCCTTACATATCCACCCTCACATCAACACCCTCACATCTCCACCGTCACATCACCACCCTCACATCTCCACCATCACATCACCACCCTCACATCTCCACCCTCACATCTCCACCCTCACATCTCCACCCTCACATCTCCACCCTCACATCTCCACCCTCACATCTCCACCCT
>JAUZNC010059534.1:0-10039 GCA_034780395.1 Vannuccia rotundouncinata | reverse complement strand
AAGCCAGATAGGTCACGTGAATCTCTCGACCAATCAGAAGACGAATTGGTTGGAATATACTCCTTCCCTACTACTGTACACAATAGTTACATACTAGCACACACAATTTGTAAAGTGTTAAACATAACTAACTTCATTTCGGTATGTATTTTTATTTTTTCTACATTTTAAAAATTTTGTTTAAATATAATATCAGTTATTTTTATAGATACAGTTATTTATAAAAAAATTAAATTTCGTAAGGTCGATTTTATAAAGTACCAAATCATTATTTTTCTAAATTGAATTACTAATTCCAATTGAATAAAATTTGCAACGAATTTGAAGTTCCTAAATTTTTTAATTTAAATATGGTTATTAAAAATGATATAATTTGAATTATTTCCGATTTTTTCTTACCCAGTTTGATATACATTTGAATGGAAAAACCTATATTATCTTGCAGTGTAATTAATTTAACTAATTTTGAACATGCAAGATCTAATATAAGTTAGTTCTTAAGAGACTGTCTTTAAAATTTGCTTGTTTAATCTTGTTTTGCTTGTCGCATGTTTTATACAATGTTTCAGTAATATTATCAAGGCTATTGCTTGTTATACGCAAGTTCTTGTAATAAGTGCAATTTTCTGTAATGCAAACGTGAATATGGAAACCATATGACAAAATATAACTTTAAGCAAATTGTTCTCAATTATTAATTCAATTAATGATTCCATGAAAAGATTTTGTAATATATTTCATTATATATTTAAATTGGTTCACCTTGTGAGATAACATTACTTACAATTTCAGGTTTTATAAATTATACTACTATTATTATACTAGTAAGCTAACAATATAACCTTAATTTGTCGTGTTTTTTGGGGTTAATGTAAAATTCGATTTCCTAATCTTTATAAATTCATTACAAAATTCAAGCTTGTTTAACTTGAATTACTTTGAAAAATAAAAATATCAGAGAGCTATTTTTGAATTAAAAAATGAGAGTTAATAAAGTTAAAGTTAAAATATTTGTGTTTATAATATATGTTTGTTTGTTGTATTGCTTAGTGACGGTCAATTGATTCTTTCAAGCAATACCGGACATCGTTTGGATACAAGAAAGGCCCACCAAGATGAGGTAACTTGTGTTGACATGGTGCATAACGTCATAGCTACAGGTTCTAAAGACAAGGCGGTTAAGGTGGGTTAAATGATATTTTATGAAATATTTTTACATTGATAAATTCAAAATACACTTCTGCAACAAGTGATAATAAAAATAATTTTTTTAGCATAAAGTCATTTGTTAATTTTGGTTATAGACAGTTGCATTTGTTAGTCTACGTGAGATTTTTTCATTATTATATTATATAAAAAATGAATAATATTTTATATTAATTTTATTAGCTATTTTATTATGTTTTTAATAGAATTTTAATAATTATTTAGTTAACAGACCAAACCTAATTCGTTTGGTATAATTTTAGAAATTTCAAAAATGAGAAAGGTTCAAAGGTACAGAGTTTCAATAATAAATGTATAACTAACAGGATTGGTGTGCAGTTGTTGTCTCTTTTTATAATTTCTAGTACAGTATTTGAAAGATATGAGTCTACGAATTATATACAATATCGCCATTTGTATATTCGCAAGAAAGTTAAACATTTTATTTTTACATTCGACTTATTCTGCACATTCATCAAATGAAACGATTTTTGTGGTTTTATGAATTCTGAGTTTTATATTCCGAGCTATATTTTATTTCACTTTTCGATGCATTGTCATATTATTATGAGGATTCTGGTTTTGTTTATAAGAGTACAAACTTTGTTCGAAATAAACAATGCATATGTCTCATTCAAAAATCTTTTTTGTACTCAATTTTAATAGATTTTCAAAGAGATTTTCATTTTAAAATGTATAAATGTCTATCAATTTTTAAAATAGACATTTTATAATATTTTTTACATTATCAACCCACACAGGATCGACGTTAGGGATCTGTTTTGTTTTTCCTAATTGCTTCCGGGGACCATTACAGATCAATTAATCTTATAATTAGGAAATTTGACAGATTATGTTTATTAACTCTTCCTTTATCTTGTTTAATATTGCCATTTATGTTTAGAATAATTGATAGCTAAAATTAGTAAACTAGATATTAAACAGAAACAATCAGATCAATTATTTGTGAACAGTGGTTTGGAAAATTTAAAAAAAAATAGTTTATCAGCTGAGTTGGTTAGTCCTGGTTTACTTTGATTTGGTTTAATTGTCCTGGTTCAAACCAATGACTCAACCAAGCTGGTCAATCTAAATATACAAACGATAAGTAATTAACATAGAAAACATCCATTATCGAAGTACCGTTTGTCATACAGTGTTGTATTTTACTTGTTTCTATAAATGTATATCTATTCTAAATTAATCAAAACTCTTTATAGTATACATTTTGAATTGGTAAATTATCGCAAAAATTGACAAATCTGTAATCTAGAACAACAGTGTTGTATGTAGTTGGCATTTGTTAATCAGGACAAACTATTTAACACAACGGAAGCACACAGTGGGTTTAACTGAATAAAATTTATTTATTGAAACAGATTTTTTCATCTTGTTTAATTATTTTATTTTAAAGAAACAATCATCTATTTCCTTTTGTCTCCAAACCGCCATTCCGAGTTGTTAGTTTATTTCATAGTTTACTGGTCAGCTGCGTTGTCTTGGAATAGAATTTATCTATTTGACATTGGAGATTAATGTGTCATTAAAAAAACATGAAATCTAAATGCAGTATTGAATACCCGTGTTAGTTTAAAATCTGAAATAATCTGAAATCAGTCGCATATTACGCAGAAGGTTTCGGGAGTCCAACGATTTATATACTGAAATTCTCGGGCTTAGGTACAGTTTACGTGCAATAGGTATTCGACTGTTTTCTAAAATTCATCAAAATATACTGACAAATCTCCTTCGTAATGAACGTATTGCAATGGTGAACTATAATCATGATAAGTTTTAATGTTTCTAAAATGAAACGGATTAAAAATTCAAGTATATATATAAATAGTTTATGGATAATTTAAAACGTAAATATTTTGAGTTCCTATAATCACAATTATAGTACCACAACCAATCGAATTCTCTTCACAAGGAGTTAGTAAAGTTTCTGCCGAATGCTTTTTATCTTCTGTTTTTTATTCATCGATTTTTAGTTCAGAATTTAAGAAATATCGTTTGTTCTGGGGAGATAGTTTTGTTATGAAGAAGATTTAATCTTTTTTATTTTATGCATTTATTATATTGTCACTTGTTCTGAAATAGGTCTTCTTATTTCTTCAGTGAATCTGGAAGTTCCTCTGAAGCATGCATATATTGGATAAAAAATATTCACACTTTCGGGTTAAATTCAGTTAGTTTGTATTTGGCTCGTTTTGCAACTGTAGTGACCTCTCGTCTCAGTGTCGATATATACATATAGTGTCCTACTTTTTCTTAACAATTGTTCATTTGATAATATTTTTCTCGTTCCGTTTGTCTTTAATTTAATTCATACCAACTTTTTTCGGGTTGGTTTGCTGTGAATATATTGTGATTTATTGTAGTAGTTATATCTATAAATAAAGTAAGTATGAATATTTATTTATGAATGGCATCATTCAGATAGAATTAATTAGAGTTGTAAAATAAATTTGTTTTATAAAATGTGTTAATTTTATCGGTAATATTTATTTTTGAAATTGTTTGAGTATAATTTTTAACATTTCCCATTTTATATCTTCCAATAATCTGTTTAATTTTCATTCAAATATTTTTTAATTTCCCCTTATTTTTCGTATTGATTTTAGCTTTTCTTTAATATTTAGATTTTTTACATGGTTTGTTAATTTAATCTACCAATTCCAAAAATTGATACTTTGTAAGCATTATTTTTCATTTATACGAGAACTGTATTTTTTATAAAGTTTGCCACATACATGTAGTTATGTATCCACACATTTGTTTTATCTCGATGTATCATCTATTAAAAACACGTATATGAGGTTATCCGTCACTATGTCAGGTCAGTTTAATTGAAATGTAAGAGAAACCGGAACGTAATTAATGACCTCATTTATTTAGTTGTCTATAAGTAGGAGGGGATCATTACATGTATATTTTATTTAACTAAATGTTGTGGATAGCTTAGGTCATTAATTATATAATAAAACAACAATTCCCTTTGCAAGTTTGTATGACAACTAAATATATGCCAATTTGTTCCTATATAACTCTAGTTTTTTATAATTATATATGTCAATATTTCCCTTTGAAATTTATCACTTTTACAACATTAAGTGTAATATTATATTCGACAATTTTGTAATAAAAGGGTTTCGGAAACCTTTCACTATTACATTATTTAAATTTATCTGGGAACTAATGAATTCAATGACTTATTTTGTATTTATTTAATTGTTAATATACTTAATATTGTAATTTATTACAAAAACAGGCATAACACTTTTCAAAACATTTAATTCAATCAAAATTAAATTAATTCAAATTTTCGTTTTGATTTCTACTTTCCCTATATTTTTAGATTTCACATATTTTTGATATACATTTATAGTATAAAAAAATGGTTTATTTTATTTCAAAAGCCTATTTTTTAATTTTTATAATTTTAATACTTCTGCAATTAAATTTCCAATAATATTTTTTAAAACTAACTTACAATATTTTAAACTTTTTAACCATTAACTAATTAGATTTTTTCTTATTAAATTTAGTTTATTTGAATATCCAATTAGTTAAATAGGTAGAAATGAAAATATTGTAAGGTCACTTTCATTATATGTATTGGAAATTTTATTGAAATTTTTTGTTTTGTTTTTTTAACCTTACTGTTCAATATAACAATGACGTTTAATAAATAAATATTATTCAAAAACAAATATGGTTTTATAAAATTGTACTGCGATGTACATATTATACACTAATAGTATCCACCAGCATTCGGTGGTTGAAAATTTAATACTAAGTAATTTATTAAAATTAGGAATATAACAATTCTATCTTATAATTAATTCGTAATCAGAAATAAACATATAATTATTAATCTGTCTAAATAAACCAAATCAAAGTCATTAACAATATATATTTGCCTACGATAATAAATATTTGGTTGAACAAATCTACCACTTACTGAAACCCAACGCAGGAATCAATAGAACCCACGTTTAACTAACTTATATTTTTATGCCTAATTTAATTTCCGGAACAATCAAATTCAAAACATAAAACCTATTATAATTTTAATTAATCCATAGATAATTATCAATAATTATCTTCTACCATTAAAAATTAAGACTATCAATCATTTTGGAAAAATAATTTATGTAGATAATCTATGGTTTTAGGGTTGTATGTTTTAAAATCCCGAAGTCCTAAGTGACATGGATCATTTCTATTAAACCATGGTCACTTTTGCGGGTTGTATATTAAAATAAATTCCGGAAATTGTTTCAATAAAAAGCATTTAATTATCACTTTATAATAAATATTCTATTTGAAGGATGTCTCAGTAGCTTTGCTTGATTTTGTCTCGTTTTTCTTATAATATTATTTCGGGTTTACCTTTGGAAGAAATCAATGATGTTCTGGGAACCACTGATGAAATACTTGGTTTTAACAATTTATACAATCTCGATAGACTAGGAATTCGGATGAAATAGTTGATTTTAAAACTCCTAATAAGTAAGTCATGTCGATTTGGAGAACCTTTATCGATGGATCAAATAACACGATTAAATAAAGAAACGGATTCTAAGAAGACCCGATGAAGAGACAAATAGGCCAGTAGTTTACTGTGCGGTTGGCTATTATTGCTTGATGTCAACATGACATTTTAAAAATAAATATGTTTTTTAATTGCACTTGAAAGGTATAATATTATCATGGTTTAGAATATATTGAACCTCGAAAGTCCATAATCTAAAATATCGCACTAAACATATACATTTTATAAATAAATTTGTGGATATTTTATGTTATTGTTTTCTTATATTTTGTTATTAGGTAATCACTTATCATAATAAAAAGGATAAGTCTTGAGGGCTTTATCAGCTGTTTGACTCGGATATTTTTATTTCAATCTTTTGTATATTATTTTAGGTTTCACTCTACTTGTGCGATATGATCGTTTTGTTCTCTTTATATTTGCACGGTGTTATAAATGTTTATTGAAAGTTGTATGCCTTGTTAGAATAACGATATCTACTGTTTTGGTATAGATAATATAAATTCTATATACCGACAATAAATAACTCATTTCCTTTATATTTGAAAGATATCAATTATACATTGATAACTATGACCTTTATAAAAAACTGGGTCAATAATATGTTACACTCTAAATATTTGTTTTGCGGTTATTCTAAACTCGTCGAATGTGTAATATTAACTAATTACTGTTTGTGTAAAAACAATATATAGGTTAAATTAAATAACCGTCATGTATTTATTGTCGAGCATGTATGTTTTTATTAACCAAATGTATTAATGTATATATTTGTTATTGTATAATTTATAATTAATACATACAGCCTACTCCGGCTAAACTGCACACCCATAAAATCTTAAACATCGTCGGGTTTATACAAAGTGAAAACAACTCTAAATACATAAAAAAATAAAATGCACTGCTCTATACCTTGTAAGTATGTACTATGTATGTATGACAGATACGCCTCTCAACTTTATAAGAAAGGAAGAAAACTGCGCAACTGATGATCGGATTAAGATGTCAATAGAGATTATTTCAAAGTGCGATAATAGAATACATCATTATAATAAATTAGGGATTAAAATGAAGCACCTTATATTAATGCAAATGGGTCCTAGAAATGCGGCCGGTGTACAGTTAATACATTTCCGGTTTATAGTTACTGTTTACTTTAACATCGAACTGATACAAGTAAATTGTTGGTTCTTTAATTTTATGTATCGTCCAGTTTGTGCAATCGTCCGAATTATGTGTGTCCGGTTTATCCGGAGTAGACTGTAGTTCAAAATACATAGCTAAATGAACATATTAAATCTATAATTATTTTAAATTTTAATGAAGTGTTTATTTAAAATGTCCCAATATAGGTATAGTTTAAATAATTAATGTAAAATAACTGAGCTTAAATATAGATTTTTACATTTCTTATTAATATTAAATGCAATAGAAATTACAAAATTAATTCTACGAAGATTAAAATACTGCAGATATTTAAAAAAACATCCGAAGTTGGTTTATTTACATTCATTCTTTATTTAATGATTACCCTTTTTATTGATATTTCTTTTAATTTGAATTATAATATTGTAGTTCTTCAATTTATATGATATCAATTAATCGTTAAAAATAATTAATTACAACCAAAGTTCACTATATTTAAATAATATTTTAATAATTAATTGTTAGTCTATTTTATAAAATATAATTAAATTTTAAATCAATTAACAATTTCATGGAAAATTCTAGAAAAATTATCTTGAAAAGGTATACTTTAAGATTTAATATTCACTTTTAGATTAAATAAACATTCAGTTGAAAAGAAGTAACCATTTACTTTTTTTATATGGAATTAAAACGAAATTCATTTAAATATCGATGATCTCAAAAATGTATCTGGAAAAGTGTCCTGATAACAATAAAGCATTATATTTTTTCTTATTATATGACTATCACTATGCGCTTTCCCATTTGTAGTTTTGGCGCATCTCATCTGTCGATGTGTCTATGCCTCCTATACTGGTCGATACTGGTTTTAAGGTAACGAATGAAGACCGTATTTGGTCCCTTGCCTTAGAACCAATGAATGGTCGACGGTGTCTCGTCGGTACAGCGGGAATCAAATCAACTGACCCATTAAAACTTGTAGATTTGTATAAGTGAGAATTTTTTCATTATTTTTATTTTTTCCATATTTCGGTTGAGCGAATCTGGAAATATGTTCTGTTTTCTTTTTTGTTTTTATGAGATATTTATATATTTATTATTATTATATATTTTCATTGTTTTTACTTTCATACATAATAATTTAAAATAAAGTTTTATCTATTGTCTTTTACAGTTTCAAACAAATAATAGTCTTATGCTCTTTCTATTACAATCACTATTCTGAATTTTTCAGTGGTCAGACAGTGACCAATCTGATCTGTCCTGATCTGGCGCGTAAAGGGGCTGGTATCAGATCAATCCACTGGGAATCACCTAATACTGTTATCACAGGCGGCTATGACACCTACGTGCGGCTCTGGGATCTAAGGGATTCCCGAACACCATGGTAGGAAGTTAAATGTTTCGTTCCTGTTTCAATATTGAAATTTTTAACAAGGGGTCATTTTTGTGGCTAGAAAAAGGTTGCACTTAAAGTGCCTAATACTTTATAATTAATAATTATTATAATGTATCTATATTATAATATATAGGATGAATTTAATACTTATTGTTTCGAAAACTTGAATTATATTTTTAATTAAATTTTATCGCAAATAAACATTAAAAAATCATGGCATAAACAATTTAATATATTTAATAAGTAGTCATAATTCAGTATTCTAAACAATGTCTTATGCTTAAAATGATATAAGATGATTAGCACACACGTTACATGTTTTTACAAATAATAATCAAAATTAGAGAAGTTTTAATCTAGAAGTACGATTTGTATGGGTATATGAAATATATGATTTATATAGATTGTAAGTGTACACAAATATTTTATATTAATTGCGGCATTTTACAATATAATATTAAAAGAAATGATTTAATTCAAAACTTTAAAAATATGGAGAAGCTTGTCAATATAGCAAATCAATAAAGCACATACAATTATTGAATAAGTTGTTACGGTGATATTTTTTCTGGTGGGTGTTTTTTTTAGTTGCATTGACATTTATACTTTTTTATTTTGAAACGTTTAGATATGTCTTAATATAGAAATAATGGTAATATAAAGTTAATGTTTCCATTGCATGATGAGTAGTAATTGTTAGACAAAATTCAAAAAACAAGTTACAGAGATCAATCTAAGGGTTTTCAAATGATGTTTTGACAGGGTAGCATTATAATATGTCTTTTCAATGATATTTATATCATAATAACATAGTATTTCAATTATAAAAAAATTGTATAATTCTTATATATTGAATATAACAGCTGAGTTCAATGTCAATCTCTAAAATTACAAATTTGGTCATTTTTATTCATCAAACTTATAAAAAGCTGTAAAATTTCTGCACATGTCATAAAACTTAATCCGGTCCAGAGACCCAAACTTCCTCCAATTGATGCCATCAACGTGGACGTCGATAAAGCAAAAGAGGCAGATTTCTCCACGCTGTCTACAGAACCAGCAAATATATCGATCATGACTAGTCCCTTGATTTGAGTCTCATTAAAAGAATCGGTTATGCTGAAGTTGAGACTTCTTGCTTTATCGTGTGCGAGTAATATTTTTTCCTTGAGAACATCAACCACCTCTTGATGATCCATTGGTGGCCAATTGACCGTATTAACTCGTCGCTCGTATATATACGATTTACAAGGCAGAAAGCATTCTTTTTCTGGAGTTTTTTTAGCTGAAAATTGTGCACGGTAGATTTTGTGGCATCGTGTGTTATTGTAAAATCCTGAATTTAATAACTCCGTATAAAAGTCAAATGTTTTGTTTTTATATGCAGCGTTGGAGGCTTTATCAATGTGTATATTTGACATATTATTCCATTTTAATTGCTCAAAAAAAAGAAAACGATCTTCAATTTTATGACAAAGAGAATACTTTTTATATAATTTTTTCGTCACAAGTCTAGCATCGTCGAAACAATTGCAGTTTACAGTCATGTCCTTTTGTGCCAGAATATCACGACATTCGGACATAGTTTGGAAGTAGGTTTGTGTTGTTGGCGGATTTTTGGAGAATTCTTTAATTATTTCAATTTTCTCCTTTGTATCTATACATTTCTGATCAGGATTTGGTATATCTTTTCTGAACGTCTGCTTCAGCTCTACTTCAACGAAAGA
>JAUZNC010059533.1:0-10039 GCA_034780395.1 Vannuccia rotundouncinata | reverse complement strand
GTCCTCTTCTGTTAAAACTAAGGTTTGGTGGAGCGCGTGTCGGCTCTTTGGTCTAAAATAGCCAGGTATAATGGGTGGTATAAATTACAAATAGATTGTAAAGTATTTGAACAAATGACCATCACTCAGTTGTTGTCGGAATGTAATAAAGTTTTGAGATGAGAAATATTTCTTTATGAGATATGCAGTGTGTTTACAATGTGTGTTTACATATTCCTTTACAATGTGTGTCAGCTCTTTAGTCAAGTAATTAATTATGTTAGTCATTCTGTTTCTTAACTAGGATTGAATTACTCATGCGAGACGGTTTCAAATGGTTAATATAATTTAAAATATCACATCATATCTATATTGATTTTCTTCAATTAATTTCCTCAATAAATTACTAATTTTAATTATATTCATTCAGAAAAATCGAATATCTACGGACCCTGAATACCTGCCTTTCATAATTAAATTATAAATTCTGGTCCACTTTTCCGGAATCACATTTATAACAAACTTACTTTCAATGTCAACTGTTGTGCCACCTACGAACAATGGCGTTGTCCAACCTGTTCAAGTTTTTCAAGAACCTGTAAAACCCATGAATTTCGTGTTGTGGAATTTTATGCTTTTTTGTAGGTAAGTTATTAAATACATTAACATCTAAATTTTAATTTTAATTTGATGAACCAGGCGAATGATTTGCGACTTGAACGATTTATTTTGAAATCATAATCAAAATTAATGAATATCTGAATAAAAACTAAAGGTGTATAGTTTATGTTATAAAAAGTACATCGTCTTTACCATAAAATTCCTTCATATAGGAGAATTTTTTTATCAACGGCTGCAATTTGTGTATTATTGTATTTTTTATATTTAAGGGTAACGTAATCTTAATAAGAGTGTAGATAATTATAAGCTTCAATATATGTGCTCTTAAGTTCCGAATACCCGTACATAAACGGCTTTTTATTTCTAATATATTTACAGCCCTCTTCGGTCTTGTTAGAGTCTGTATGATTATTAATTTTGTGATATTTTTGCCACCATTTACGTTTATTAGAGATCTATATTTTACTTGCTGTAATTAGGGAAATATTTTTCTAATTTTAAATCATACAGTAATAATACTAAGACTGTTTACTCCTTGCAATTTTACGCTTATTTTGGAAAATAGTTATATCGAAATTTGACGCCATTTTAATTCCCAATAAACAATATGAATTTCGTTTTAACAAAATGTCAGGGAAATTATGTTTGGCTATAAATTGTAACAACAGAAATAATCAGTAAAGGACAGCTTAAAGTTTCCTTGCACTTTGATTCGGTTTCATACATTCCCAAAAGATATTGACAGGTAAAATACAAGTCAAAGTATTTTTAAAGTACATTATTACTCTATGCTGATTTTAAAAGAAATTTTATCTACATGGCTATATTACCCGAAAATGCATATATTATCTACCATATTGATTTGTAGGATGTTCATAAAGTAGAGCATTATTTTTCCAAACTGAACATTTCTCCAATATTATATATAACTTTTGGTTTAATCAATAAATAATTAGTTAACTATAATTGGTTAAAATATGATTAAATGGCGCATGGCCCATAATCTCGTGTTCTCAGGAACGAAAAAGGTAATTTAATTAGTTTGAAGAAGCAGAAAACATTATTTTGAAGATTGGCGTCATTTATGTCCGGTGTATGAATATTAAAACATTATTTTTCAAGATTGGAGTCATTTTGGCGATCAGATGTTAAAATTATAACACTATCGGTAGGCCCGTTTTGTGAAACTATTTTATATCCTAAACATTGCCTATACTAATATCATACAATTCTAACAACTTAATCGTGCAAAAGAATGCTTTCAAAGTATAAATTGGTCGATGCAATTTTGGCGATATTACTCCACTTTATACAACGCGATTACACATCTGTAAATTAGAAAGATTAGTTAATAAGTTAACTAGTAAGATAATGTGTATCATAACTTAGTGAGCCTGTATTAGTTGTCTTTTGTATAATATACGTACAGTAATGGATTAGACAATTAGTTATATTTTATCGGGACGATTGCAACATTTACTCAATTTCTCAGAATTTGATAAACTTGGCAAATGTTTTGTACTGACTTAGTAAGTTATTTCCCTTTTTATTTCTTACGGACGCTATCAGACTGAATGATTATGAAATTCACGTGGAAAATACTTTATGAAATAGCCTGTTGTAAAATGTCCCAAACACTTGTAAGCGTGATGATGTGCTACTGAATCGAAAATTGAACTCATAAAATTCTATTTAGACTTGAAGGACGATTAATAAAATCGATTGAAAGATACTTAAAATTTTAACTGTCATTTGATGTCTATGTTCAAATATTTAAGTATAACTTGCTTATTTACAATATTCCGTCTTTGATGAAAAATTACAATTTTATTTTGCATAATTCAAGAAAACTGTGTTTCCAAGTACTCTTTGTTATTATTAAATGTGTGGCAGATGTCAATTAGTTATAATTGATTGAAGTAAAATCTAAACCTACTTTTATGCATTACTTAAAACACAAAAGGAGCTGCTTATTCAAGAACGTTTCGAAATGTTTTTAGCGAATCATTGAAAAAATAATTGTGGACTACTATCGCTGTTTTTTGGATGGACTTTAGAAATAAATGGAAGATTAACTTAGCCGCAGTTGAATGCACAAAACACCATATTTACCAGAACATATGAATCAACATGCGCTGTAATAATATCTTTATGCTAACCCCTCTCCAGTGTCTACATTTACTCGTCTTATACAATAATTCTGCATCTCTGCGAGGAAAATGGAAAGATGCCCTTTAGTTCCGGGTCTGTGGTCCTCTTAACGGAAATCACAAAGGTAAATAAATATATACAAACTGAGACCACCTTTCCACATACGATGGACTCTCTCCATCTCTCTGTCATAGCTGGTGCTGTCCATTTCAATGTACGCCCCAACAGTCCATAAACAGAAGAACTGCGCATGTCCAACTTGGCCGCAAATCATCCCGTTTGCTGTTCCCGCTGTCCTCTATTGCGTGAACAACAATCTCGACGTATATATTCAATTAGAGATGGACCCAATAACCTATCAGGTAACTGTAGATTTTTTAGATATAAATCATGAGCAAATGTTCTTAACCTTCGTATCTCACGGTTTTGTAAAATTCTTTCAGGTTCTTGGCAATTTCAAGATCCTCAGTACAGCGCTTCTCTTTCGGCTGATTATCTCAAAGTAAGTAGTTTCGTCTTATAACTTTTCAGAGTAAGAAAAAGATTTACAATCCTCCAATATTATAGTTTCATTCAATAAGAAATCGATCACGGAAACATATAATCGTCTGCTTCGTGGAGGAAGTGTGGGGAGGGAGGGGGGTATTGTCCTTTCTCATTGACTTTTGTTGTTATTAATTATAAAAGTATACAAATTTTCAAAAAACATAACTTGTATTAAGATGTATTAAGATGTATTTAGAGGATTTTTCATTGAATATTTTATTCGGACTGAGTAGAACCACTCCATAAGTCACTCTTTTTAAAATCAATAATACCAGTAATCAATAATCAATACTTTTAAATTTGTATGCCCAGAAACAAAAGGTTAATTTCGTATAAAGTGGCAATTTAATAAAATGTTTAGATTAAATCTTTTCCAATAATAATTTTTAGACTATTGGATATTTTTTTATATCTATTTTATAATGGAAAATTGGTGTTTTGAACTGATGGACATTCGTAACTTATTTTCTTTGTATTCAAGTTAGATAAATGTTTTATCCAGCGGAAATAACCTCCCAAGTCCTTCTTTAACATCGG
Organism: Vannuccia rotundouncinata; assembly: GCA_034780395.1. NCBI lineage: Eukaryota > Metazoa > Platyhelminthes > Proseriata > Coelogynoporidae > Vannuccia > Vannuccia rotundouncinata. The sequence continues at coordinate 6,205 of JAUZNC010059533.1, read as the reverse complement.
CCAACCAACTTTACTTGAATAGAAAAAATGTTTTATTATACCCTTTCACACACGTAGTGGTAAAATGATTTTGATTGCAAACATTTGAAACTGTATTCTCAGCGAAGCGTTGATGATTTCTCTTCTGTTTCAGACCAATAACACCCATTCAGTGGTTATCACTAGGCATCCTGGTTATGGCGGGTATATTTAACAGGTTTGTGTATTACAGTTCACGTAATAATTATGTGAATTTATATAAGTGATCGTGCTGGTGTATCTTCACTGTTTCAGTTATGGTGGTATCACGAATAAGGCACCAACAACATCAAGTCTTCATATTACTGTGAAAGGACTGACCATGATCACCGTTTACTGCTTTATTTCTGGTCTTTCTGGAGTTTATACTGAATACGTTTTTAAAAAACAAATCGAAGTGATACATAGTCTGTTGAGAATTTAGTTGAAAATCAAAATATTAAAACTAATAACTTCCCTTTTTTCTGAATGTGTTTTCAGATGAGCATCCATCTTCAAAATTCACTTCTCTATATATTCGGAATCATTCTCAATATTTTTGTGTTTCTATATCAAGAATATAAATTAGCCGGGGAACGTGAGTTCAAATTAAACTTTTAAATTAAAATACACCACTAATAAAATTCATTAATGATCCTATTCACAACTTTTATAAACGTATTAAATGATTTTTTAATCCTTATAAAAATGTTACAATAGAAGTTTCTTCATGGATCCCTTCAAAATTATGTTAACAATAATAACCACATTATTGATCCCTATATTCATTTGACCATTAATCAAAACTACCTGATTTAACCTTACACATCACATCACATCACAAAACATAACATTTTTATAAATCAATCATCTTCTTCAAGTTTCTGATTAGCAATGAAAAATTATTTATATATTTTACGATGTTCATCTCTAACAAACCCGGACATGTTTGATAAAAGAAAGATGGCTTTGGTTAATATTCAGTAATTTTTAATTTAATACAATTCGGAACATTTTGAATATTTAACAACAGTAGCAAAATTTAAGAATATGAATTTATTTAATATAATTATTTTTATTATATTTATTCAAATTCCGTTAAAAATTTGTAAAATGTTGGAACTATTAATAATTACTAACATTTAGTAATATTTACCAACATTTAGTAATATTTATAAACATTTAGTAATATTCACCAACATTTTGTAATATTTACCAACATTTTGTAATATTTACCAACATTTTGTAATATTCACCAACATTTAGTAATATTCACAATCATTTTGTAATATTCACCAACATTTAGTAATATTTATAAACATTTTGTAATATTTACCAACATTTTGTAATATTTACCAACATTTTGTAATATTTATTAACATTTTGTAATATTTACCAACATTTTGTAATATTTATTAACATTTTGTAATATTCCCCAACATTTAGTAATATACACAATCATTTTGTAATATTCACCAACATTTTGTAATATTTATAAACATTTTGTAATATTTACCAACATTTTGTAATATTCACCAACATTTAGTAATATTTACCAACATTTAGCAATATTCACCAACATTTAGCAATATTCACCAACATTTAGTAATATTCACCAACATTAAGTAATATTCACCAACTTTTAGTAATATTCACCAACATTTAGTAATATTCACCAACATTTAGTAATATTCACCAACTTTTAGTAATATTCACCAACATTTAGTTTAATGTTTAATAATTTAGATTATTTAATTATAAACAGCAACATTGAACGTCATTGTCTTTTCATTTTCCACTTTTCTTACAGGACCGAGTTTCGACCTATTTCGAGGGTACTCTTTCTATACTTGGCTATTAATCTTGAGTCAATCTTTGGGTGGAATCAACATGGGGATAATCATGAAATATGGAAGCAACTTGACTCGTCTTTTTATTATATCGACTGCAATGCTTGTCACAACCGTAGCCAGTGTGCTTATATTTGGACTACACCTCAACATTTATTTCGCCGTATCCTTTGCATTTGTAATTCTTGCTCTCTATCTGTATAATAAATAACGATCTTTATTCCATTAGTCGAAAGGACAAGAAAAAGAAAAATAATGGCAAGAAAAGGGACAATATACCGCAGCAATTTATTTCATAATATTCAATAAAAGGATAAAAAATCTATAGATTAATATTCTTTAGATTTTATAAAGCCATTTTATACTGCAATATTTATATTAATTGTTACAAATCTATCTGTTAATATACAATGGAAAAAATCAATAAATTAAATATTCTTCCTTGTTTGTCGCCACTATATTTAGCAAAAATGATAAATTTGACAAGACCGTGTATTGACATTAATGAATTATTTAAAATTAATGTTCTGTACGTAAATGCACACTTTGGAAAGTAGGTATTATATATATTTATTCAAATATTTGGGACAATTTCTTAAATATAATATTATTTACATAGTACTTGTATAATACTTCTTATAGTATGTCTAAATAAATATTATTTATATAAATAATGTATCCGAAATATAATAAAATATATCTTCTGTCAGAGGGTCTGGTTCTTATTAAATTTTGTGTAATGAATGTATTTAAAACTAGGAGTACCTACAGTTAAGTATTTTGCAAGGTTGCAACTATATGTGGCACTTGAAATAATTTTCTAACAGATGATAACACACTTTTAAATAAAATTAGAACAAACAAACAATCATAATTAGTCCATTAGTATATAAAAGAAATATTATCATCTAATCTTTAAGCAATAATTTCATAATCATTTTAAACTATCTGATTTCTACTATTTGAAGAAATAAATTTTGAGTTAAATTTGTGAATGATTTAATAAAAGAATCAATTATCTGGTAATGGAAAAACACTCCCATTTGTAAACTTGATTTTTTTAGCATCGCATATAGACCTCCCACTATAAAAAATATTATGTCAACTGACAAAGCTATCATTGAAAGAATTGGCATAAACAGAATACAAGTGGTGTAAACAGAATACAATTGGTGTAAACAGAATACAATCGGTGTAAACAAAATACAAGTGGTGTAAACAGAATACAATTGGTGTAAACAGAATACAAGTGGTGTAAACAAAATACAAGTGGTGTAAACAGAATACAATTGGTGTAAACAGAATACAAGTGGTGTAAACAGAATACAAGTTGTGTAAACAGAATACAATTGGTGTAAACAGAATACAAGTGGTGTAAACGGAATACAAGTGGTGTAAACGGAATACAAGTGGTGTAAACGGAATACAAGTGGTGTAAACGGAATATATACACGCATCAATAATTAAAAGATCGTTTTAAATATATAGTTTGTATGATTTGTGTTTGATTATATTTTTGGATGATGATAATGACTAGATAATTATGTAAGTAAATATAATTAGTGCTGTGCACTTTGGTAATTAATTATGCATCTAAATTAGTCAAAGTATCATTTAACAATAAAAAACTGTTTCAAAATACTAATTAGTTATGCAACAGAGGTACAAATTATATTTTGTGATTCGTTATAATATTTTGTTTAAAATGTTTCAAATATTATCTTCTTAATAAGGAAATAAGGGAATATTAATCTACTTGACGTAAACTAACATTTATAAATGAATTGTAAAATATCTTCAACAATGAGGCAAGTTGAAATAATTGATTAAACTTACAAATGAAAATTCTGAAGAGGTCAATTAAAAAGTAATCTGAAAGGATTTGAAAGCGGAAGTGACCGGATGGAAACGATTTAAACAATTCTAGTCTTTGTTTTATTTTTACATTGTTAAATAATTTATCATCAAAAGCGATGTATTCATAATAAAACAGCAAATAAATAAAAAATGTTTTTATTTAATGTATAATATAGTTTTCTCTAATTTATATTTTCTAAACAATTTTAATATAAATAGTTTAATTTTAATATTGTTATTTTTTTAATAACTGTAAGCTGATATTGAATATTTTAAAAGAAATAATATAATAAAATCATTTAATTTTATCAATTGCGTTTAACTTGAGTTTTTATTTCGATTATAAAGTAAATTTGTTCACAATAATAAAAACTTTATTCATTCAAATTCATATTTAAAATTTGGATTATGATTATGAGATTGTATCCATGGATACAAGTTTCTATTTTCTTCTTTTCAAATTTTGGATAAAAAATAATTTTGCTAATTTAAAGGTTCATTGATTTGCTGTTACCATCGAGAAATCCAGAATAGATCCTAGCGATAATTACACTAATCTATTTCAGTATAACTCGAACCATCCAATTCCCTTAATTAAAAGGATTCAATTTGAGAAAACTATTAAAATTTGGGTAAACCGATTATAGAAATTTTGAATTAGTTTTATATTTTCAGTAAATTTTTGATCTGTCAAAAGTTGATATATTCGTTTCGGAAAAAATAAACCTCCAACTATTATAATAAGTTTGTCGGAATTTAATTAAAGAACATATAAAGCTGGAACAACTGCCCTCGATTTATACATTTCTTAAAGACTACAATTACATGTTTTAAAAATTAATTCAATTTAATGATAATCAATTGTATTGCTTAGTGAATATTTCACTTTAAAAGGCGTTTCAGCAAATGTTTTATTTTATTAAATAGCGTTTACCGAAAAAAGTTCGCTTTTTATGATAAAATTATAACAATTTAATAAAATATAACAAGTTCAAATAATTACTGAAATGTTATGTATACAGAAAAACTCTAATTCTATGAAAAATTTTTGAGAATAGACCGTGCTTTCGAGTTTATTATACCGTAGACCGAAAAACCAGACTTTAATTTAAATATTTAAAATAATTGATGGATATTGAGGAGGAATCAGAAGAATATTTGTTCAATATCTAAAACATTTTTCAACTTCTCAAAGCGTGGGATGTCGTGGTGTGATTATCGAAGTGGGTTAGTTTAATGAATAATCAGTTATCTACATTTTTACTGCTAACCTTCGTGATATACCTAATATAACGAAATGACGTTCGAGGCAAAAAGATATTCTCAAATTGTTAAAGATAAAATCCTTCATTAAACAAAACAGAAAATGTAAAAATAGGCCAATTTTGTTTAGTTCAATTTCTAAAATCTTTTACGAATACATGATATCGATTAAATATAATACAATTCTACAATCATAAATTAAGAATGACGAAGATATTGTTGTAGTGAAATAAATATTTTAAAAATATTTCGAGACACCTCCTTTTTCCGTATTGGCAATTCATTTGTTCGGTTTCACAAGTTGAATGAAAAGATATTAATTAATTGGTCGATTGTACAAAAACTTGCTTTTTATAGTTATTTCATCACTCCACAAAAATTGTCTGACTTACAAATATGTTAATATAAATCAATAAAATATTGATCTTCTCAGTCACTACACGATACATACATCCAAGATAGCAGCCACAGATATTTTTTGATGCATGCGTCATCAAACTGTGTGTCTAGGAACTGTGACGTCATCAAAGAATATTTTTCCAAAAATAAAAACTTGTTGTCCTCAACATAATGTATATGTCTTCATCTATGTAAATCAAATTTGCATTATACGTTTATTGTTTTATTAGTCAATATTGTAATGCTTTATTTTTAAAATATATTTCAAACATTTTTCAACTTTTTAAATGTTGTGGTGTGATTCTCTAAGTGATAAAGAAAAGTATTTTACATTTTGACTGCTGACCTAAGAGATATACCCGAAAGATGTCATTAAATGATAGTCTGTTGCATATAAAACGAGAAAAAAGGGCCAAAAAGAAATAATAGTGAAATCTTGTTCGAACATAATTTTACAAATAGAGCTGTAAAGTAGACAAAATCGTTCAATTTACACAAATCGTCGATATGAGTAAATTCTTCTAATTTTATTAATATTATGAGTCTTTATTGTCGTATATGCTATCTTTATAACAATATGTTTTTCTGGAGAATTGTTTATTTAGGTCAATTTAATTTAATCAATTTGCTATTGATTTTCCTTTGTCTTATCGGACGCTGTCTTACGTATTAAGCGAAGTAGTTTGCCAATCTAGAGAACTTAATTACGATATCAACGAGTAAAATAAATAAATTTTGCATTAATTTGTTCAATCTATAGATATAGATAATATAGATAATATTTACAAATTACAATATTAATATAATCAAGATATTAAATTATTTGTAAAATCTGACAT
>JAUZNC010059532.1:0-10040 GCA_034780395.1 Vannuccia rotundouncinata | reverse complement strand
ATTTTGTATTAGAAGAATTTACATGGAAATCTTCTTCCGTCCAGTTTGAAATATATCCTTTATCAAATAATGGTTTTGCTTTAGATACTTTAATACGGTCACCGACATTAAATTTATGTTTCTTTAATTTAATTTTTTAAATTTTTAGTCACATCTCTTCCATATTGTTCTGTCCATACATTTGTTTCATTCTGAACATTTATATCAGAAGGTTGTCTGTTCTTGAGACTTCTATGCGGTGAATTGTTATATGAATGAACCAGCTTTGGAAGTATATCTAACTATTTATAAGATCCTTGTTTTGTAAATACACGCCACATTCGATCTTTTAATGTTCTATTAAATCGTTCAACAATGAAAGCTTTAGGCGGACTTGCTTTACTAAATTGTTTCACTCCAATTGAATCAAGGTATTGACGAACTGATTTATTTAATAAATTCTTTTCCCGCATCTGTTTGTAATAATGTAGGTATTCATTTTCCTTTGGAATATATTAACTTCAATACGTTTGCAGTATCTATCGAAGTTTTTCTGTTAATGGTTTTACCAATGCAAAACGTGAAAATATATCAATCATTGTTAGCATATATGTATATCCAATATTCCCTTTAGCATATGGCTGCATTTCAACTAAATCTGCTTGATTTTGAAAATCTAGCCCTCTAGTTACATATCTTCGCCTTGGAAAACGTTTTAGAACCTTTTTATGTAATGTGTACGTTAGCTGACTTTTCAACCAAATTTTCACTTTGTTCTGCGAAAGTTTTAACACAGTACTAAGAGCTTTTACGCTGCCGTATGATTCTGGCGACTGTTCGTTGTAGTAGAGTCTGTGTAGAAGCTGTTCTTCCTTTGTGCTCAACGATTGTTTTTTTGTTTCTTACCTTTTTGACAGCAGACATTAGTACAATAGACATTTACGTTTAGAGATATGTTTCCATCAGTTTCACTATTATCTGCACAATTCAAACAACAACAGCATGTAAAATAATGACAAATTTATTTTAATATTATTTTAATATTCTTACAAATTTGTTTTTTTTATAACTTTTTTAAAAATATAATGAAATTCTGCCTTCTTCCCAAATTATATTTGGTCTTCTTATTGGTGCTTGTCCACGTTTATGAAGAGTATGAATTGATCGTCATCTTTCTCTAGATTGACGTCGTGGCTGCTGTTGTTGAGGTTGATGTATGTTATAATATCCAATGTCTACCAATGTTGCATTACTAAGCTAAGGTTTTAAAACATTACTATATTTTTTTAGAATGGTTACAAACTCGTTCCAACCAACGGGAATTGGTGCTTGTCGTCTATTCTGATGAATACAATTTGTACCATGAAGAACTCTACCAAATTGGATCAATTCATCATTTTTATTCCATGTTACATCTGTCTTTTTAGTAAAAAGAAATGATAATAAAGACAACGCCTTTGGAATTACTGTTTGGTTAAAACTTGAAATCTGTTGAATATAATCAACTAAATTTTATGCTGAAATGTTTTCCTCTTCATCATTATATTATTTTCTTTTATTTTATTCTCTTGTATTTGTGCAACTTTTAAATTATATCGTTGATCTGGACCAACTATTTTCGAACTATTATTTATAATCAGAGATGATTGACATTTATTCTTTTCAAAATCTGGATTAATAGATGCATATTCATCTTCAGTAACAAATACTAATCTAGCGTATGAGGATGATTTATTATGATTACTATATAAGGACAGATCCAATTGCAGAAATTGCTAATGGTGCTATTATTTTTGCTGTGTGTGGTATGAATGGTCCTAGTAATCCTTGAAATGGTAAAAATCTGCCAGTTTGAGAAGTTAAACCTAATCTAGCTTTTCGCAACCCATTCTTCTTATTGATGCAACATGCACATTTACGTAATATTGTCTTCTGATTATTTACATTGCTTATTTTACCATTAAGTAAATTAATCACAATATCAAGTAAAGCTTGAACAAAATCTGGGACAGCATTTTTAACTATCGCACGTTTTAATTGAAGATTAGCCTTTGAAAAAGCATTTAAAAGTGCAAATTGTCGATGAAATCTTTTCACTGTCATTATGAAAAGATAAATTATCTATGGCTTTGCAGAAATGATTAATTAAATTTGGTTGAAATATACCACAATACCAGTGAATATGAGTTATTTTAGTGTCAAATAAAATTCTTTGAACTTTTAAAAGATTTATAATGAAAACAGTTTTTCCATTTGAGATGGTCCAATAATGGATAGAGCACTACCCATTTTAAATTGTGCATTTATGTTTAATTTAAAAATTATTATATTTAAAAAAATAATACTAAAATAAAAATGTTCTTGTTTATAAACCTAATTAATGAATTAATTGAAAACACTATATTTTCACATTATATATATATTTAAAGTCAAAAATACAATAAACAAAATTAATTATAATATACTACTATTATCAATAAATTATTTTAGTATACTTTATTAGAATAAATTTATATTAAAATAGAAGTCATGATCTAATGGTTCAATTGCTAAGTCTATTAACCACTAGACTATTACTTCTATTACATTTGATAGTGTTAAAATATAAATACATATACATACATAAATGTGAATGTCAATGTTAAATACAAAAGGTTATTATGAGATATAATCCAATCATGAATTTTGAAATATAGAATTTCAGAGCTCTTTCTTAATATAACTACTTTTCCACTATTAAAAAGGTTTACATGAATTTGTGGCCACACTTTTAATTGAGTAGCTGGAAATAATTCTGCTTCATGCAAATTTATATAAGTTTTTTGATTTCACATCTAAATGAATAATAACTGTAGACGATTTGTACATTATAGTAGCGTCTTTTATTCCAATGACATTCTTAAGAACACTATTAAAGCATTTAATAGAATTTATACCTTTCTCCATTGATCAAATCTTGCCATTGTTGAAGAATAGAATTTATGAGTTATTATAACAAAGTTTAACCATTTTAGAATGATTAGAATATAGTTTTACATCATAATCAGATATTTGAAGAAGATCAAAAATATTTTGCAATGATAATTCAGAATGTTGTTTCGAATATACCTACGCTAAATATTCTAATCACTACTTTGACTGACTTCATTTTGATAATCTTATTGAAAAATATGATTGTAATAATCGTTAAATTAAAAAAATTAATTTACAGTGTAGACATTTAAATGACAGATCTTCCTTATGTGTATATAAATGTTTGATCAGATTTGATCGTTTTACTATGTTAACATTATTCAAAGGACAATTAACGAGGTCAAAATGTGGACAATCTAGTGTAAATTGAATAAATTTATTACCTCTGGGTCGAATTTGATATAGAGTTAAAACTTTCGTAAATCGATGGTTTATAAATCCGAGCAATTGAGCAATCTTAACACCGATACACACTTTGCGAGGTTTAGAACCAAAATTAAACAGTAAAATAGAAATGATTCATATAGAAACGTATTGCATATTTACATCTTTTATGAGAGGTTTTTGAAAATTTACCAAATCTGCACAAATTTGAAAATACATTGTAGAAAATTTTAAATTACATTGTAGAAAATTGTAAATTACATTTTACATTGCCAGCGGAATGTTGTTCATTTCTTCTTAGATTTTCAATTGAAGCGCGTTCACACTTTTAAAAAAACACCATCAACGTAAACTTTGGACCGGATATATCCCCACAACCAATAGTCACAGGCCGTCAAATCAGGAAATCGGGCCGGCCACTCGATTGGCCCCCTTCGCCCAATCCAACGACCTTCGAGACGACGGTTAAGAATATCGATTTTATTCAAAATTCAAAATTTTGTACAATGATGGAATCGTATTCTTATTAATTGAAATAACTATATAACAAATAGCATAACACAGGTTTATATTGTATAGTGTTTAAAATTATATTAATTTATAAAGTTCTAGCGGCAGGGACTTTTGGATCACCCTGTATGGTATATAATTCAAAATACGATAATATTTAATGCGTTCAATTGCACGCTCTACATGAATGCGAGCCCTTGCAATTCATGTAAGGGCTCTGTACTTTACATGCGAACCCTGTAAAATTTCATTTTTTGTAAATTGTGGATTATAAAGAAATGGAGGAATTTTTCAATGTTACACCATTTTGTAAAATGTCATGGATATTGAATCCTTTATCTGCTAATATAAGGTCCCCCCCCCAGATAATTTAGACAGCAAATTAGATTGTACTACCACTTGTTTATCAGATGTTGCACCTGGATATATGTCTGATACAAAAGTTATTTTTCCATTTGGTGATACTCCTATAAGAACTTTATGAGTACTCCTCTGCTTGTAATGAGAAAACATATTCTTTCGTTTTTTCATATTTGTACGTGTAATAAAACATTCATATTCAGAACAATCAATAATAATTCTACAATTAGGAAAATGTCTAAAAGCAGCTGGCAGGTAGAGGTAGTAGAGGTGTCTCAGATATCAATCAATCCTTTAAAGAGACAATTATGTAAAACAGGAATCCATGTATCAATTATATTTTTGATAGTACTAGAACTGACATTAAATCTAAATGCTAAATCTTTATTCAAAAAACCACACCTTAGTTTCATCAGAGTAACTAGAAACTGATCTTCTTTTGAAATGCAATTTACAACCCAGCCTTCTGCATAATTTCTTAATATTAAATACTTTACTTGATGGCAAGCCAGTGTATAACTTTATGAGTAGATTATCTTTTACAATATCAGAATACATATTAATCTTACATTCATTTTTAATTGTTAATGGATATTTTAGTAAAATAATTTTATTTTTGAATGCTATGATATCAATTTTTTACCTAATTATTTTTTGTTTAAGTGAATTAATTTCTGTTTGTAAGCTATGAGAGCTTGACATATTTGATAAATACAAATTTTAAGAGAGTTACTTTTTTTACATATTACTGGTTTTGTCTGTATGGGTGTAAGTGGTGATGTTTATGATTGTTGATTTGGCACTTTTACATATAGAGAACTTGAAATATGCACAATGGGTGTTTTCTTTGGAGTAAAGAACATCTGTCTAGTACTACTAGGTGTGAGAGAAATATTAGTAAAATTTGAACTATTAGCAGAAATATTTATGGATGTTTCTTCAGGACAGCAGATATTCACCTGTATGCCAACATCCTTAAACACAATTTGCATTTTATCATCATTTTCTTTTGATTCAATATTAATATCATCTGTTTTTGCTCTTTTTGAATTCTTCTTCTTTTTTTGTTTTTTTTAAATGCTGAAAGATAGTTGGTCCATTTTCTTTTTTACTTTCCACAAAATGGCAACTGCATAATGAATCATATTTTCATGGCTCACGATCTTGTCTTCTGTAAAAAGAATAATAAATACAAATATTAAATTTGATTATATATATAAATTTTGATAATAGAGATGGTAACATTTACAAAATATATCTATAACATATATATAAACTTATATATTTCAATGTGGTATAATTGTTTCTATTTATTCATTGAATTAAAAATTCAAATACCTCCCTAATATATTAATATCATTTCAGATTCCTTTTAATGACAATCAAGAAAGTGGACAAACCACTTGCGAGTGCCCCTTGGACAATTGAGTTGTCATTATATGGCTGCATTGTTATTATTTCATGCAAAATCGGCGACTTCCTCAACAAGCACTATTTGTAAATGGTCTCAGTTTCAGCAAACTTCATCAACTGAAACTGTGTCATCCCTTATGGATTTGAAAGGGGTCAATTCTGATCAGTGTTCATCAGTGACAGAACAAAATAGGATAGAGTTGTTTAAGAAATGGATTGATTCTGGGGAGGTGGAAATGAATGTATGGAAGTTAAAGCCTGAAGATACTATAGAAACTTATAGTAATAATACCTGCCTTCAACAGTTATTGAATAAAATTGTAGTAGATATGGTAACTCAAGGTATGATTGAAGAAAAACACGTGCACAAACTATGTGTAATTTATGGAGCATAATTAGAACAAATTGATTTACCGCTAGTCATTTTGGTTTAGTTATTAAACGGTATAAAAAGGGGAATTTAATTGATAGCTTTTGGAACATTTTATTGCAGCCTAATTCATTATCAGGTGTCCAATCAATTCAATGGAGCATTCAACATGAAAACGATGCTATTTTAAAATACAGTTTTGTATATAATGCCACTGTTACTAAATGTGGTTTATTTTTAAATAATAATGGGTTTTTGGGAGCTTCACCTGATGGACTTATTGGAAATAATGAGCTTATAGAAGTGAAGGGCCCATTTTCTATTAGAAATGAAGATATTAATGATATAGTTAGCATTAGTAAAAACAAGTTTTATGTCAAATATTCAAATTGTGTAGATTTGGAAAATGTTGAATTGGAGCTTGACCTAAGTACAGATTTGGGGTTTAAATATTTTCATGAAATACAAGGACAAATATATATTGCAAACAAAAGCTATTGTCATTTAATTATTTGGACATTAAAAAGTATTGAAGATTTAAATAGTATTAAAAACTTGAAGATTTTTATAAAGACTGTTATTTGAAGAGACTATATGATATGATTTGATCCATTTTACTGTGATATATTTGATATTTTATTTTGAAAATTTGTTTTTCATGTACAAATTATCAATAGCCTACTTATCCTGTTTTTTATGACCAAACCATCATAGAAAATGAAAGAGTTTTTAATTATTGTTGAGGTAAATAATGTAATTTTTAAATTGCTTATAAAGATATGAATTTTTATTAGAGATCAAATAATTTTTAAGTCCTATCAATAACCATTTATTTTTAATATATAATACTTTTCTATTTTTACCTCAAAATTTTCTACAAATTTTTCAAAAATTAAATACAAAAATTGACTTTGTATACTTAAGGCTATAGCTATTAAACTTTTACAATACAGAAAATAACCTCTTTTGTATTTGAAATGGATATATTTCTATTTTTATAATAATATTAATTGTTATTCACTTATTGTGTACACAATTTGATACTTAATTATGATTGTAAAATATTTATGTTTCCAGAAATAAATCTAGTTTTTTGATTAGTGAATATTTAGGTAAATAAAAACAACTGTACCTAATAATCGATGTCCATTGCTTCAGAATTTTTTTATCTTTTGGAAAAGTAAAAAATGTGCCGGTATTTGATAGGGACTTATGGTTACAACCAACCGCAAAACAATAAACCATTGTTATCGATAGCGAATTTATGTATGTTTACCTTGAAAATCTATTACCAAGAAACAGTTATATTATTAGTTGCAACAAAAAAAATAAATACGTCACTACTTTTCATAGTCTTCGTTGATAACACCTCCTCCAACTTGAATTGAATATTTCCTTGATAGCTTTGATCGAGATGCGATTCTACCGTAGCAACAAGAACGTAGGGAAATCTGAATATCTAATGATATCCATGCACTGCTAGAATTTGCAGGAATGATGATATTCTCTGTAGAGTATAAGCCAAATTTTACAGAATGAGGAGTAACTAAAGTCGGCAAACGAGCGTTTTTGGATATGCGATGAACTTGTAGAAATGAACCGGGTATAGTATCTTTTCGTTTCTTATATGGTGACATTAGGATATGCGTAACATAAGCAATAGTATTTATATAATATACAGTATAGCACCCCCCTCCTCCCCTCCTCCTCCTTCCCCCCAAAATATTTTTTTTCCTCAACCCCCCCTCCAATTCTGTGGACAGTGACCTCACATATCCTCTTGTCGCAGAATTTACGTTTACCTTACTACTACGTAGACATTGTAATATATTTTTATTTACAGAGCGCAGTGAAAATGGAATAAACAAAAAAATTTAAAATATATAATTTTATTTAAATATGCTTTTTGAAAATTCATACAAAATTGAGTCTAGAACCAATATTATTCAAAAAGCACTTTGAAATAAAATGATACAACATGTTTGTTTATTTTTTTAAACCTAATTATATGTTTAATTTATAAAATTCTTGTAAAGTAACGTAATATTGTATACATATTCCTATTCTTTAATATAGGAAAACAAAAAAGCTGTCAGCTGCCAATGTTTTTTTCCATGGTCTATAGTTGATCTACAAAATTTAATGTGGTCAACCTTATGTGTGTTATGGGGTGAAATCTTCTGTCATGAATTCAGACTAAAAAAAATGAAGCCAATAGACAGCGCAGTGATCGTTCGTATTTTACGTTTAAGCTTATTTTTCTGTGTCTTATATAAGTCGATTTATTTACCTATAGGTAATTGTAGAAGCAATATCATATTTCTAAACATGCAATTTTTTTTACTTCTAAATCCGAAGTGTTGTAATATTTATTGTTCGATCAATGTCCAGTTTGATGAAGTGAACATTTGTATTTTCGCATCATTCTCATTCTCAAACTTTATTTTTTTTCTCATTTTGGTAAAGGTTTTAGCTAACCAACATTTTTCATTTTTGGCCTAACTAATTTAATTATAGGAACTATACTTTAATATTAATCAACAGCTTTAATGGATGGATGTGAAGGCTTGCTCTAAAGGGTTAAGATTTATTATATATTAACTTTCAATATTAATGATAATTATGGGAAGAAAATTAAACAATGGTGCTGTATGCCTCAGTGAAGTCAGGCTAAGCAGGCTTGAATTGGATCAATAAATGGCTTTAATACTTATGAATACTGAAAATTTTAAAATTGTATAAATATTCTTAAGAATATGAAGGATTTTGCGAAAGGGATATTTGGATACAGCCCTTATATTGAATACATTTATATTCATCAATCCGAAGAGATCTAAATGTTACTATAATCTGTATCTGTAACTATAATGTTAACTAATCATTAATACAATCTGTAATAAATAGACGCTATATTTAAAAATAGCAGTCACATTAAACACATTTGAACTTAAGAAGTAATTTTATTCAAATTATTAGCATTATTGTTTTATTCCATTATTTCATTATTCCCTTGATAAATTATGTTAAACTAATATTTTAATATCCAAATGGAATTTCATATATTTAGTAACAATATGATAAATAGTTTGAAAACACATACAACTGATATAAATTTTATAAACTTAAAAATTTACTCCTCTTATAAAGTTAGAAATCGTTTATTTTTAATAATTCTTTATTTACTATTTACTACTTTATATAAAAAAACGTCTATAACATTAACATAAATATTTTAATGAAAGTATCTTAAATAACGTATTTTTTTACCATAAAAAGTGTACCTATATTCTAAGTAACAAAAGAAATTAATAAAATTAGAAAAAAAAATAATTTTAAATTCCAATAAAACCAAAATTATTTTTTAGTTAATTATTGACGGATTATATTCCAAATTTTAAAAATTGACCAATTTTCACATTATCATACTAACCTTGTAATCTGTCAGTTGGTATTATTGGAAAAATGACCAGCAATATAAGTTTCATTTTTAGTTATTACAGACAATAGTTAAATGCAGACGTAAATTGAAAAATGTATACAAATGTTTGAATTATAATATTTTTATTGAATTTGATTTCAATTGTTATATACCATAGAAATGGAATATTTCTATGTTATATATATTACTTGACATTATCCATTTAAACAATATTGATTAATTTAAAATTGATTAAAAAATGTATAATTTTATTTTTGTGATTTTTTGTTTTTATTTCAGTGGGATGAAAAGTGTTGTTTAGATCAAGTAGTAGATCAGCAGATCAATCAACTAAAGACTATGAAATATCGCAGACGTTGCTTCTGGATAGTTTCATGCCATCATATTTTAATTTAAAAAGCCTTTAAAAAATGTTGTGTTGTCATGTCTTAGCAATAAAGTCAATGTGGTTTATGCAGAATTAATTTATTCATTACTTTTAAAGTATATTTATATACTTTTAAAGCAGTTGTCAGTATGGACCATTGTCCTATATATTATTTATCTAGACCGGCAAACTGATCAAAAAAACGTCCAAAGCGCATTTCAATTATATACGGTATTAGTTTCGTT
>JAUZNC010059531.1:0-10041 GCA_034780395.1 Vannuccia rotundouncinata | reverse complement strand
ATACACTTTTCAAACTTCGTCCTTAATTATGGCTTCTCGGTCCTTGTTGTGATTCTCTATCCGTGTCTTCTTTTCTTCCTTGTCCATTGTCCTGGTCTTTAAAGTTTTCAATCATTTCATCCAGAGCAGCCTCCACCGTATTACATGTGTGAAGACTCAGTGCCCAGACCTTGAGCGTATCCGGCTTCAAGGTTATTTCTATGATGCCATTTGGGGCATGGCCATATCTCATAAAAAGTTGTTTCAATAAACATGTCACTCCACAGCCCGCGCTGGTGCCTCATCACATGCTCCTCTTTCATGAACCGGACTAGTCCCTCTTCTGGGAGGGCTTCCTTGCCCTTAGGTAGCACATCCCATACCTCGCATAATGCACATGGCCAGGAACAAGGAAATAGGTAAGCATTTGTTTGAATGCCTCATGATGCAACACAGCTATTCAGCCTCCCGCTCAGCTCGGACGAGTGATGTAACTGTGATATCCGATGAAACAGGCGTTTTCTTTCTCTTACTTCATTATTATTACGCTGGAATCATGAAAAATCGAATAACCATGGAATCACCAATTAAGGATCGAACTGTCATTGACATTGAAAAAACCGTGGAGAAGCATGTGTCATTTGTGAATGAATTCTTGCCAGCCTATGCTCTTACTGGGTGTGATACGGTAGCATGCTGCTATGGGGTTGGTAAAGGTACTGCATTGAAAATTCTGAAAGCTGGACACTCACTATCCCTTTTAGGGGTAATTGATTCTCCCATAGAATCAGTGATTGCGCAGGCAACCACATTCACGTCAGACTGTTACGGTCAATATTCTACGACTAAATCAATGTCCGAATCTACACGCTTGAGGGTATGAGCATCCAAAATGGCTCCGCGGCACCATCAAAACTGTTTTCCCTTCCTCCTACACGTGAGGCCTTTAAAGAGAATGTAAGAAGGGCCCATTACCAAGTCATTGTGTGGCGTTCACTGGAAGATAGCAATCCGCCTGAATTTGATGCAGAAATGTATGGATGGGTGAAAAACTTGAAACTGAAGACGCTACAACCGGTTCCACTTCCAGCAAATGTAGAAATCGTCCCAGAAACTGTCATGCGTATGATCAGATGTGGATGCAAGAGTGACAACTCCTGTGCAATATTCTGTGCTTGTTATGATGCAGGTTGTGAAAATCTTACTTAGTTGTCCTAATTACCGTACCACTAACTCAATGTTTGGAAAACAAACATTTTTAATGATTTTCTGTAGCTGGAACCATTAATACTTTTTCAATTACTATTCTATATTGGATTTCCCTATGATGCAATCCCCAACCAGTCAAATAAATAGTTTCTATGGATTCGTTGCCCCTCAAAAAATATGGTTAGACACCAAAATTATCATCCTAGGTCAAATACTAACTGAGTTATAGTGAGTTATCTGAAACGGCAGCCATCTTGATTTTCTCAAAACGCTCAAGGGTGCCCGGAGTGCACCCGGCAGATTCTGAAAGAGTTGACCCTGGGCTACCAAAATCAATAAAAAAAAATTTTCATGAAATTTCCAGGTTCAGCCAAAAAAGGGATTTGGCAACCGGACTAAATTGAATATTGGTCAGTTTGCCGGTCTAGAAAAATAATATATAAGTTATTGATGTAATCTATGATATTACCAATGCAACTATCGATAAATTATATAAATAATTCTATGGAATTATCAGATAAATTTATTACAATTAAAATTACAATATTTTAATAAATTTACGTGATAAATTTACGAGATATAATTTTAACATGGTAGCTTAGTTTAGTAAAGCTCTATATACTACTTACTAGTAGGTGCCAACATTCTTAAACGTAGAGTAAACGACACCCTACTGTCAGTTTAGATCGATAGAATTTATTTAACTCAAAATCAATCAAGCAATAAATACACCTAGAAAACCGTGATTGGTATTTTAGAAGGTATGTGTAGACTACTATTCTTGTGTATTATAGTTTCTCAATTTGTTAATTTACAACGACTAAATGAGTAACTATATATTAACCAGGATGTTATATATTATGAGTACAATTACTAAAAATAGGTAGGTAGTTAGTTACACATCACGTCTCAAAACCGCTGGTGGTAATCTGCTAAGAAGGAGGTTGTGATTACACTTTGGTGATCTACAAAAAGGATCTAAACAACACAGTTTTATTTAATTGTGACATATATTTTTAACAGGTTGGTGAAAATGACAATCCACATTTGGTAACCAAAATCTTTATCTATTATCTTATAAGGATACGATCGGAACCAATTTTAACGATAATATGGCTGCCTTCATTGGTAAAGTTTTTTAGTATTTATTTCAATGAAGATAGAAGCATAATACATCGTTATGTTATCAGTTGTGATATAAAATTAAGTTACAGTTGTGTTAAATTTATTATGCATTCAAAAATTAATTATATTATTTTAAAATAAAACGTTGAATAAAATAATAGTATTATTTAAAACCGTAATTAAAATTGTTCATTATTTTAATCATGGACGTAGAACAGAGGGTCCCATCGAAACTACAGCAAAAACTTATGTATGCATGCAATACTCACTCAACCAATATGCCACGGATATTTTGGGAAAGGTGAATTCACTCAGTAAGCTGATTTGACTCATTAAACCACTATTATAAATATGTACATAAATTAAATGTTGTATTATACCATTTAATGGTTGGCAAACCGAGTTTTTGCTTGTGTATATACTTGCGCCCTTATTCTACGTAGCCCTGTAGCCCCAACCTCCCCCCTGCAATTAGAATAAGTCGTCTATGCCTTTGATTTAAAATAGTATAAGATTAAAATTTGTTTCGTCTTAAACTTTCTGTATAGAATCTATACAGAACTTTAATATAACCACAACTCTTGCTAATTTGATTTCAAGAAAAAAAATCCATAAATTAATATCGACAACTATAGTGCTCAGATATATATTTTAAATATTTTGATTTAACTTTATAATATATTTTCAAAACATGATTGAAATTTAATTTTTAATGGTTTGATCGGCGTTTTATATGGATGGATTTTTTATGAAAGTATATTTCTAGATATTTGTTGATTTATATTATTCCACAATTGAATAACAATCAAAAACTATTATGGATACTGACCGATCTGAAATTATACTTCCCGCACGAACAAGTGGCCACAATCAAATGATTTTCTGCAGTGAAGAAGGCCTCAAACCCATTTCCTAAGGAGGTCATCGTGTGGAAAAGCTGACGAGATTGTGGTTCTGAGTTTGGTGAAATGTATGTTTCGGAACAATTGTTTGTGGAACTGACTGCCGCGGAACAATTGTTTGTGGAACTGACTGCCGTGGAACAATTGTTTGTGGAACTGTCTGCCGTGGAACAATTGTTTGGTGAAATGTCTGCCGCGGAACAATTGTTTGTGGAACTGTCTGCCGCGGAACAATTGTTTGTGGAACTGTCTGCCTCGGAACAATTGTTTGTTGAAGGCCTTTTAAGTTTTAACCATGTGTGAAATGTGAAATGGCTGTTACTGAGTCTAAATAACAAGGGAGCAAAATATTAAAAGAATAGTTTCAATTGAATGATAAAAATTTTAGAAAAATATCAAAAAAATGTTAGAATGACTATAGTTGTCATAAAATTTATATTGAATATATTTGTAACAATTAAATATTTATATAATATTAATGATAATGATAATAATATAACAATATTCACTTGATTTTAGGAGAATTGTCATCAGGTAGGGGGACACTTAACAGACTACTTTCAACTTCAGTTAGTTCTAAACAAAATTCTGGGTCTTCTTGATAAGATGTAGCCGCCATGACAACTAATAAAAAATATAAATTAATGGAATGTAGTTTTACGTTAGAAAAATTTTTTTTATCAAATTAATTACAAATTCTTTTTTTGTTCTAAACATTATATATAAATGTTGTTAAAGGAAAATCTATTACTATCTCTCTCGTATAATTCATGCGGCATATGTGCTAAAATTTATTACCATGATTCAGTTGTGCAAGATTGTTTCCTAACTCCTTAGGATAAAAGCTTTTCAAAGCCCTTGATGCAGATGTGCAAGATTATTCTTGGATATCAGTCATTGTTTCCAAACTCATCAGGAAAGGTGTGCTTTGATGACAAAAAGCAAATGTGGAAGGTTGGTCCTGTATGTTTGGATTCAATTGAGGTGACATATGATGCTGTTGTTGCTTTGTGAATCAATTGTACAATCAAAAACATATCACTTTATCATTATGACCAGTGAATTTTCTTTTGATGTACATGATGCAAATAAGTTTGTTGTGAGTTGAACCAAAGCATTTATACCAATATCTTGTTTGAAGAATAATATAATAACCATTATATTTAATAGAGGTTTTTGATTGTTTCAATACCTTTTGTTATCAATTAAGTAAAGATACTTACAAAAGTATTTGAAAATTGGAAACTTTTGCTGAATATGTTTGAAATCTATTTCCAGTGAAGGTAATCAAAAATATCTCCTCTCATAGAGAAATAGTAAACTGATTGCAATTTAGTGACCTGTGCTTTGTTATTTCAACTTATTAATTCAAACAATTTAAAATTCAAGAGCTTTAGCCATATTATTAATAATTTATTTAACCACACAAATCTGCATAAAATACAACCATAGTAGAAGAGTAGCAAATAAGAGAGAGGACATCAAATAAAAATACAGGTTGGTACAATAAAAGAGTAAAGATAAAATATAAGATTGTATAATATCACCATTGTATACTGTCACCATATATAAATTTTCCCACATTGTTTTCTCATCTTCAATGCTTAATGATTGCTTATATTTGTGGATACTTTTTTCCTAATTTTGTAAATTTTATGAATAAACTGATCACTAGAATTGAATCACTATTTGCAGTGCAATTTTTTAAAGCATGTTTTAAAAATTCCTAATTTCCATTTAGTTAATTTGCCTGTATAACTAAAATTTTGCTTTATTATATAAAGTCATTGATACCTTCTGTTGATAAAATAGGAAATCAAGACACAGATAACTTTATAGTATTCATAGACATGATGAGAATGCTTGTTAAACAATAAATAATAGTTTAATAGATTTAAGCTAAGCTATTCATTTTATGTTTAGATATACATTTTAAATACATTATCAATATTGTATAATAATAATAATTATTTTTTGAAAATTATTTCAAAATCAATGGAATTGCCTGAATGCATTTGTTTTGTAATTCTGCCTTCAATATATGTAAGGTTTAACATAGTTGGCATTTACAGCAAAGATTTGCTTCAAAAATGAATGAATTATAATTAATGATTTATTTTTCAAAATTGAAATTGATTATTTAGTCATAAATATTAATATCAGGCTACAAAATAAATATTTTTTTGCTATTTTAAAGCATAATTTACATAGATATCAATAATGATAATACATAGCTTTTTAGGCAGAAATACAAATATTGCAGGCAGCTAATGTTGCCCTTAAAATTAATATTTTCCCTCTCATAGCTATATATAATTGATATATTGTGAATGAGGAAATATATAAAGGCAGTCAGTCAGGGGTATATAGTCTGAATACTGAGGAAGATTTTAAAATTAAATAAGCTAATGTTACAATATAATATTATAGATTAATGTAATATTTATTAAAACTTTAACAGTGTCTTATTTTATCAAATGGCTATATTTACTCATATATATATATATTATTTAAAGGCATTAAGGCAATTAAAGGTTAATGAAACATAAATGTTTATATTACCATGATTATTTTTCTATGGCTGTTATGAACAAGATCTCATCCATGATAAGCATATTTTTATACATAAATTAATAGGAAATAGCCAAAATTTTATCCATGACATTGCCATGGAAATAAGTTCATCCATGAAAAGCCTATTTTTATACATAAATTAATAGGAAATAGCCAAAATCTTGTCCATGACATTGCCATGGAAAAAAGTTGTGTGTAAATTACAATCATTAGAATATGAGGTTTTCAACACACCCTACATCTAATACTTATTACCAATTTGTGTTTTTGTCATCTCTTCTTGAAAATATAAAAAAATACTTTATCTTTTATATGTTGGATATATAAATTATATAATCTGTTAAAAATATAGGAAGTAGATAGATAGATGAAGATGTTGACAATGTAAAATAAATCAAAGACTAACTCTTGGTTACAGAAAACTGAAAATCTGTCATCAAATGTTACCCTCAGTTTTATTTTATGTTATTTTATTTTATTCTATCTATCTACCCTTTGAACTTGATGTAAGCTTGTAATGTTAGAAATCAATAAAAATAAGTTGAACTTGATTTTAGCCTATGAGGTTAAATTCTAACATATTATCTTAAATATATCTAAACGTTATCTAATAGAGTCAAGTATCTTTTCCTAAGTCTTACTGTTATTCTGAAATAACATAGCTCCTCTCACTATGAATTTCCAATCTCTTTTATTAGGCAGGTGTTACCAAACTGGCATCTGGTTTTCTAATTCTAATATAAGCAGACTAGTAATTAGTTAATATATGCAATTATATTTATTTTAAAAAGTTTAAAAATATAAAAATGGTAAAAATTAGTCACATGCATTTATTATAGAGTAAAAAATAGAAAATAGTTAAATGTATTAAATAGATTGAATAAAAATATTTTAATTAGAGTCAAAATGTATTCATTGATTTTTATTGTTTTTCCATGTTTTTAATGTTCAAGGTCTGGTAGATGTGCATGCCGGGTCTTGGAATTAGAAATAAGATTGGTTTCAAGCTTTATATCGATTAAATTGATTTTATCGATTTTATTATACAATATTATTTGGTTGTCAGACTGCTAACATTGGAATTAAAAAACAGGTTGCTGGACTGCTAACCACCCTATTTTTATTACATGCTAGCTCCCATGATTTTGGGTTTAATGTCTATGGGTGACAGGGGTAGGCCCCGAGTAATAAGAGAAATCAAGGTGAGTTAATGCCTACCTGGAGGATGAGTATTGGGTTTTATGGCTTGAAGGAGTGCTTGTTAATTTAACTGGAGTGTCTTAATAAGCCTTCGGAGATAAAAATATGATAATAAAATATATGTTAAATACAGCGCTAATTATAATAACAACATAATTTATGATAAATAAATAAAAATTATTTATTAAAACATTTTGAAAAATTAAAAGTAACGATACAACATTTAAATAACGATAACGGTTAAGTAGTTGTTAAACAACAACACATTAAATAGATAAAAATATGTTACATTTAACAATAAAAATACATAAAATATTGTCCTTTACACAAAGGGGTAGTTCTGAAATATCGTCACGTTCGATGGAGGAGGGAGGTTCTAACAAATGTAACACATAGGACATGGAGGGGTGGGGCAATTATAATTGATGTGTTTTTGCCATGATATATTATCTAAATCCCACTTGCTTATAAGTTATCCTATTATAAAGAATTATGTTTTTATATTATTATCCTATTATTCATTTAACATGTTTCACATTTATTGATTCTGATTTACACAAATTGTTCTCATGTCCAATTAATCATCCACCTTTAATTCATACTATTCCCTAAACTAATGTAACTCTTGAAGTAAATAGATTTATAATATTTAGAGCAAGTGTAAATTTTTGACATAGTACCTATATAGTATCTATAAGTATTTTTTGTGTTAGATAAAATAAATATGAAATAGGTATTCAATATATATATAGTGAAAATAAATAGAGGATATTATTGCAACATATGTGTAAATATATTAACTAATTTATTATTAAATATTAATTACTTTTCAAAGAATCAATTTTTCGATTACGAACCTCAACTATGTTTGCCTTTTTGCAACATGAAGTCCAAATGTTGTTATTTCTTTAAATAAATTTATTTAGTATATATTTATCAGAATGTAAAAAAATTTGGTAGAACACATTTTACAATTTTATATAATTTTAACCAAAATTACATTATTTTAATCATTAAATTTTTAATTTTATACAATTTTTCCAATTTTACTTAATACTCCTCTGTAACTTTATTAATTATACCTAATAAATTAAAAATTTTAATCAAAAGAACACAGCTAATCTCAACCTACAGGAAATTACATTGCAAGAAAAAGCCTTTACCCATCTCACAAGTTGTCACTCTATAGAATCATATTTTCTCAGCGGGTAAATGGCGTAGCGCCCACTTCACAAAACACCCACTGTCAACCTGCGTCTAAGTATTGACAGTACAGCCTTCACTCATCATTGCTCACGTTGAGGGTATTACAGACAGTCAGATATATGGTGTATAGTGACAAATTTCTGGCAAAGGGATTTTCTCAGGATGATCTACACCCAGCCTTCAAAATCATTTAACTGCCAATAGGTCTAAAATCAAAATTGATGGTGCCTTTTCCCTATACTTCAAGTCCGAAACCCATGAGGACAGAATCTCTTGCTGTGCCTTAATTTATGTGAGCAGTGAAATAAATAACTTGTTTCTCTCACATGAATCTATTCTGGCTCTTGTGGTCTTACCATCAAAATTTTCAACCATTGGCAGTACCCAGCAACAGTATCCAGAGTCCAATTATATAATCACCCTTCTCTGGCTGAAATTAAACGAATGAATTGCAACAAGTGTGACCGTCCCAAACGCTAAACCTCAACTCAACAACCCACATCTCTTCCATTTCCATGTCTGCCCGAAAACAACCTGAAAATCTATGATTGGATCCTGAACTACTACAATAACTGGTCCTTTGTCGAAATCCACTTTGACAAGTCTGCCACACTGCAGCACTTATTAGGTTATTAGGTTATTTGGTGGACAGGGTTCCGAAAGTGCTTACAATAAATCGGGATGAATTAGCCTACCGCCGGCCCGCCTGATAAGTGGCCAGGTATCCGTTGGAGCAGTTGGAGCAGGTCTTAGTCCAAGGACTGAGTAAAATGGCTATAAATGGGCGATTGAGTGCTGCCCCTTGTGGCGCTCAGGAGGTACTGGCTATGAAATATAGTTTGCGAAAAGCACATTAAATACGTTACACTGCTATAAGGACTAAAAAGTGGTGTAATCTCATGACACAACAATTTTCACAACAACAATACACGGTCTATTCTACCCAGCGTCTACGTCGAGGCCAGGAGGTCACCTCGAAGCAATTTTAGGGGAGACTAAAAGAGGGAGGAAAATCGGGATGCGGGAGGCTCGTCCGCCAAGTTCGGGTTTTTGGGAGGGAAGGGTAACACAACGACCAGATATTCTTCCAGGAGAGGGTTGTTGGCTGGTGATGTGGAGATGAACCCGTGTCCAACTTGCATGGGATGTGGAGGTAAGTTGGCGAGGGGAGTAGGCCGGTGGTGTGCGGGGCATGCGGTGGCCAGTTCCACTGCAGTTGCTCGGGGTTGTCTAGGTATAGGAATGATAAGGCGAGGGAGGAAGGAGGATGGGTATGTAGTGTTTGTAGAAGAGAGCAGGTGGGAGAGGAAGGAGAGATTAGATGGAAAGAGCAGGGGGTAGGGAGTGTCGAAGGGACCCAGCTGGAGAGTTGGGAGATGCGTATGGAAGCGCTGAGAGAGACATGCAAGGACTGGATGAGCAGGGACCCAAAGGAGGTGGTGTTAGGGGATCTGAATCTGCATTCAGAAAGTTGGGGCAATGAACCGGATCAGTGTAGAGCAGACAGAGCAGATGTGGAGGAGATGGTAGGGTGGTGCGAGGAGAACCACTATTCGATTCTGAACACAGGTGAGAAGACATGCATGGACAGAAGAACCGGGAGTGAGAGTGTGCCAGATGTCACGTTGGCAGCGGAGGAGGTATCGGAGAGGTGTTCGTGGAAAGTGATGAACTAGTTGGGGTCAGACCACAAGCCGGTATTGGTGGAGGTGAGTTGCAGGTATGGGACGTAGCGAGGGACGGGGAGGACCAATGCACTCCGCCTTCATGTGGTGGTCCTCGAACGCCCAGAGATCCCAGGATCAATGGACGACAAAATGGGTGCACCTACCTGGAACTCTCGAGA
>JAUZNC010059530.1:0-10044 GCA_034780395.1 Vannuccia rotundouncinata | reverse complement strand
ACTTTTGAAGGATTACAACATTGCTGACTCCTTCCATAACAACAAACGGAATGGTAATTTTTTGGACTTGAATCCATGTGAGAATTTGGGTTTAATAATAAGGGACAGAGTCGAATCTACTCTTCAAACACTCAACGAGCATGGTAGGCTAACATGAAAAATAGACTTCGGGATGTTCTCAGAACATAAAGAAGGAAAATACTTATTCAACTGACTGCTTCAATTTTTTCCCGCTCGTATGACAGCTGTGACATTAGATTGTGGAGGTCACACAAACTATTGAGTAATCTACATACTATGTTATTGTAATACTATATAAACTTAAAGGTAAATAATGATAATAATTTTAATATAGGTGTATCGGTCTATTTTGTATTATCTGTAGAATATAATTTATTCAATTGTCAACATAATTGTAAGAAATCTAAAAAAAATTTTTTTTTGATATTTCTTATGTTTCCCACAATAAATTGATTTAGCAACCGAATTTGATTTTATAAATATATTTGAATACACAAAATAGTAATAATGTTAAATAAAATAATTATTTCATTACTTTAAATAGTATAAAACGAAATATCTGTATATATGTACATTTTTAAAATTTTTTCATACTTTTAAATTAAGTGGAAAACGTGAGAAAAAAATTTTCAAATTTAAAAACATGTATAGATATTGTGCATTATTGTTCTTTGAGAATTTTTTATAAATATTTTATTAAATTTTACTTCAATTTTACAATTTAATGCTATTACAACATTTTTTAAACCTATGAAATGTCTTAATAAATGCCGAAATAATCGTTATCATTTTTTTGTATAAATGGAGAATTACATATATATTTTTAATTAGAAATAGTAAATATTAATTGATGATTTAAAAAAAAACAATTTTTTTTGTTTTATGTCAATTGACACTTTTCATCGTTTTGTGTCAAAGGAATTTTTCAAGTATTATGTTGGGTTACATGGATTGAGAGCGGGGGGAGAATACGTGACATTATAATGAGGTGCATATTTAGTCGGAGCATTAACCTATATAGTATTTATCTAGAAAAGCAAACTTATTGAAAATGAGAGCAAAGCGGATTTCAATTATATATGATAATAGTTTAAAGATGGAATTTTATCAATACTATATGTATTTTGATAAATTGCTTCTTTAAGTGACCTAATTATATTCCTCATTTATAACGTGCTTCGATTATTACACCAGACGATTCATACAGAGTCGAACATTTTAAACACTCGAACATACCAATCTTACATATAGAATTTTCAAGCCAGTACCATTGAAACTTATTTGTGTGCTTTAATAGACTGGTTTTTAGATTGGATTGGAATTTGGACAGGTTTTTAGACTAAATTTTGTGCATAATTCAACTGCAAAATTTAAATGTTACTTGACAAATTTAAATAAGTACAAAATGCATTTTAAATGTATTTCATGACTTTTATACATAGACATTACACTTTTATGCTTTTATATTGAACTTTATTTTATTCTTATAGTTATAAATTTTTTTGTGTATATTATAGACCGAATTATATGAAATTTAAATAATTTTTGACATGATTATTTATTGTTTATTTATTTTCAAATGCTTAATTTTTTATTATATGTAGAATATATCTCCTCGAACTTATTTCTTAATATTTGCTCTATATTATCTGGAATTTGTGCATAGTCTAACAGAAAATTTTAATTAATGACGAATTTAAAGTTGGTACAAAATTTAACTTTATAATTTAGTATTTTTTGTGGGAATGAAATGAATTTTAATCTTATAAATAAATACTATTTTTGAGATTTATAAATATTTTTGAATATTTTTGATTATTTGTGATTCAATAAAATTGAGACTTTTATAAATTTATTTTCATATACAATTTTTTTATTGTATATAGAATATATAGTTCTTTGCAATCATATCTTCTTATGTTATTAACTCTTTATATTATCCGGTACTTGAACATAGTCCAATTACGTGTTCTAATTATATATAATATAACTAAAACAAGTTATTTGTATATTGTGTCAATTAATGTGTCGGTAGACTCGCAAAAGTCATAATAACAAAATGTGTCGATATACATCGGAATAAATAGAGGTTAGGGTTTTTAACATTTCCATAAAGATTACTGGTCACTTAATATACAGTTTTTCACAGCAAATTATTAATTATTAATAGTTCAAAAAAATATATTTTGTTGAAGTAAATAGTATTTTTTGTAATATGAATAAGAATTCAATCTCTAATTAAATCGAGTATATTAACTATATATATTTATATTAATGACTGTCGAGTAGATCAACAGTCATTAATAGAAAAGAGGGAATAAAATGGAAACGTATTTACAGATTTTTTCCTCAAATTACAAATTGCGCTTAAAACATTTATGTTTATTATTGTGGATTTAACCTAGTTTTCTGCACTCACTCGGAAAAAAGGACCTCGTATTTAAAAGTATATATAAATATTATATAAATAATCTTTAGAGACATTTATCATTTAAATATAAATTGAATGTTATGTCAACATCAATATTACATCTAAAATTGCATAAACATACAATATAAATATTATAGGTAATTTTAATATATAATATTTGCAAGTTCATTCAACCAGACATATTGGAACAAGTTTCTCTGTCTAAGTACCACACAGGTTGGGACAAGTTTCTCTGATGTACTGCACATTGTGACACCTTGATCTCAGAGATTCCTTACAGTGGAATGGATCCCCTGAAAGACAAAATTAAAAATTACAGCTCACTTATATATGTACCTAAAAGTTGAATAAAATCATTAGTGTATGATCCTTAACGAATTCAATAATTTTATACATCTATATAAAAATGGATTGGACAAAGGGTTTAACACGGATTAACAAAATTAGAAAATAGCTTTCAAAATGTCGACTCTTATATATATATAGAATATTTTACTTCAAATTTTTGTTTTCTAAAATATAATATAATACAATTGATTTATTTCTTTTAATACACAGTTTATAGTTTTTTTAAATAGTTTTTATACAATCTGTCTTTACGATTATCTTTTGATTGGTAGTTCTACAGCAAAATACTCTAGAAGTTTATTTCTTAAAACTATTGAGGTCAGTTCTTACGTTCTTACTGGATCAAAGTCAACGCGTAAAGTAACAAACTAAATGTAAATGTTAACACATATATAAAGGCGTATACTTTTTTTGCTTTATTAACTACATAATTCATAATGAATGGTAATATCAGAATTTTTCTAAATTTCTTATTTTTATATATATTTAATTTACGGAGCGATTAAAACACTGGAAAATAATTTATAATATTCGCTTAATTGATTTGATGAGAAGACAACAATTTTAGAGAAAAAAACTTCTGCTAATTCTTAACATATAAATACAATAATGGATGAAAACTTACCCACAAATTAATTTTTAAAAATATTTAAAAAAATTAAAATCAATTTTAAACATATTATTACTGCTGCTCTCTAAGTATAATATAGTTTTAGATTTAATTTTTTGCACGAGGTTAAAATATATTGAAGTATTGTCAACATGTGGTATGGCTTTAGGAAATTAAATTACGGCTAACTTCTAAAATTATAATATTGATTTTGTAATTTTAAATTTATATATTATTTAAAATTAATAATTTAATTCTGTATAATTATTGTAATCGATTAATTATAACTTACCACAAAGTAGAAAACATTTTTGACGAACAAATTCTTCGTGACAGTAGTTCTGTAATTGTTCATCACACATTCCATCATCTCCTACGTTGATTAAAAAATAATTGGAATATATAATTATTTCTATGTACTTGAAAATAGATACAGATCCGAATTAATATAAACATGAATTTAAAATATTCTAATTGGGTTGATAAATTGAAATGTTAATTTTGGTTTGTTTATAAGAAACAAAATTATTTGGAAATCACCCGATCTTATAGGTTTGAGTAGAATAATAATATTTTACACTTACCTAAAATAGTGTGTGATACAATCGTAACAATTAAGATCAGTAAACAGGAAAGTGTTGAAAATGAAGACATGATAAACCTCGTTTATAGAACCTGTGTAAAATAAAAGGTACAAAACCATGAGTAAAGTATAAAAATTCTTGTTACCTTGTAAGGTGAACTAACTTTATTATTTTGCAGCGAACTAAGCTTTCTTCAATAATTATGAAGAGTCATATTTACATTATATATTATATAGAGTATATGTTACAATGTTTATTTCAATTGAGCGGCAGTTTATTTGTTAAGAATTTTTTCATAACGCACTCATTAGCCTATTGAACCATTCTAATTGCTATAATTCTTACTCCGAAAAGCAGTATAAGTTTTGATCTTTTGTGCATAATTAAATAGACACAGATTTATTATAGATTAACTATACGTGCGGATCCAAATATATTGACAAAAATAAATGAAATGTTAGTTTCAACCTTAAACGTCTATAAATATACATCTTAGGGATAGTAGTTTGTAAGGATTACCTTTACCCCAACAAAAGAGACTTTGTTCGAACAAGGACTCAACTCCCCCTACCCCACCTTAACGAGTCAAATTCTGACGAATGATATTTCAGTATCATGGTATATAAGAAGGTGTATGAATTGTTGATTTCATTCTGCTACGGTCGTCTCCTTGACAGTCTCTCTCCCATTTCTTCTTTTATACCTGTCCGAATTCTTTGACCGCTATACTGCTATAATCCTAATCTTTCTGTTTTATCATACTATAGTTCCATAATTATTGACTATGACGGAATACATGACAAGAATTGCTACTGTTTTAAATTTTCAATACAATACATATGTACAGTATATTATATATTTTATATTATCATTTATATATTTATTTACAAGTCTACACTGTATACAAATAGAGAATTAATGCCACGTCGTAGATCGTGGGGGATTTTTTGACATAAGTGTGCTTTTTAATTTGTTAAATCCAAATTCGACAATGAATGAGAAATTACGGTCTGATTCAGGTGTTACTTTATCTCATTTGGGAAAAATCCATTAAATCTAGATATTGCCGCATCGCTTTTTAGATTGAAGTCAAAGTTAGTTTTCTATAATGTATTATTATTCACAGTTGCGAATTCCATTGATAGTAGGTACTCTGATAATGACCAGATGGAATGTAAACTTTTTCATGTTGATCCGGTTTTATTGAATTCACAATTTTGATATTATTAACATTAATTTTAAAATGATAATCATAATTGACAGGTTTGAGTAACAATTTTGAAATTATTTCGGAAATTTGTAGCCTGTTGGTAGATGTTCTGCTATAAGTCGGTTTTCTTTAAATTTGAATTCACGTATAGTTGATTGATGTTTTTTGTTTATGGTGAGTTTGCGAAATTTTTCAAAATCCTGCAAAAAACGTAGCGATTGTTGGTGTTATTATATTGCAGATAACAGTTTTTTCTCTAATATTTACAGGCATTGTCATTACAGCATATTTAGTGTCCAAATTGTTTCGAATAATACGTTTATAGTCCGGTTAAAAAGATAGCCTTTTTCAAACAGATGTTCCAAATCAGGCTGTGGTATTAAACAATTTTGACCGTTGGAGCTTTAATCTCTCTCCCTCGATAGTTTTGAGTGCGTTGATAAAAGAGATATTAACAAGATCCATTTCCCAGTCATACGTGATTTGAGTTTCCTATTAAATCGTTCAAATATTGACGCCTTATGCTCTGTTTTGGCTCTAAACCGGTCAATTCCAAACTTTTTTCACAGATAATTACGCACCAGTCGATTTTCAAACTCAATACCCTGATCCGTTTGGAGGCGATGAGGCACTCGTCCATGTGTCATCTTTCAAAATAGTGTTTTAAAGGCCGCATGGAGTGAAACTGTTGATTTACGTTTACATTTCTACAAGGTTTCCTTAACATTGTGAATCCATTTTCTTTACTCTGTACTTTTTAAGGGGAAATTTCCGTCGTGCTGCTTTGTGTAAGAGTAGGGCAACTGATTTTTAAACTAATTTTGTACTCGTTTTCTCAGGAAACCGCTCGACTTCATCAGTGGTTTGACTTCTCCGTATGAACTGGGAAGTGAGGCGTTGTAGTCGTCTAGCGCTGCACACAAGTTTACACTCTATTTTAATATTAAGATTATTTCCAGACTCTGTAGACGACTTTGTAAACAGCAGCAGCAGCTGGACATCTAACCATTCGACGAAGCACCTGGGACACCTATGAAAGATCACAGCAGCAACTCAGATTCATCCACTGCAATGCATCCACACTAAGATCGCTGACCTGGTTGACCGTTTAGTTGCTCTCAAAATTACGTATGGCTATAGTCCAAGAGTCCAAACTTCGTGCCAATTAACGCATGTCATTTTATTGTTTTCCATATGCTTTTAAGTATTGGTATTAGACTCAATTTTGTGTGAATTTTTCCTACAGTAACGTTTGAAAAGATTGAAAAGATGATAAGATCAACAATAATTATAATTTAATATATGGGACAAAGTATTTTAATAAATATAGCATATTAACTAAACAATAACAGTATTAACAAATATGTACTATGATTACAACATTATGATTATAAAACAACAGTCCAATAAAAAGCTAAAAATTTGAATTTAAAAATAGTTTTTTTGATGATAAAATTTTATGTTTTATATAAGATGAAATCAAAAACAAATAACTAACCAAAATGCAACTTCTATAAAAATAAATATATAAGGCTAAGAAATTCAGAGTCCAAATCTTTTGATAATATGTTTAGTTGATATCTTTACGCCTGGTAAATTTAATAATTTCAGGCTTAGATGAATTACTAGAGCGTTTACTCTGATGAGTAATGTCTTGCTTCCAATCAGAAGTTCCTTGGAATAAAACTGCTGGCTCCTTTGCATCTTGTTTTTCCTTCGTCTCTTTTTCTTTTATCTCCTGAGCCTTTCTGAAAGCCTCGGACCACTGACGAGATGATTCATTTTGGTAGATTTTTCGAGAAGCGGATTGTGAGGGATCCCTGTAAAATGATCAAGTTGTTTATATTGGGGTTATATAAAAAGGTGTTATAATAGATAGTAAATAAATAATTATATAATAAATAGTTTTCACTAGTAAAATTAAAAATAAAATTTAGTCAATATTTGTTCGTCTATTTGAAATGTTCTATTATTATTTATGTACAATGCAATGTCTAAAACTTACTCGAAAATGTGTTTGAAGTACTCATAGTGCTTATTATTCGCAGATATAATCTGCAGAACAAACATTACAATTTCAGATTAGACAAATAATAAATGCAAAAATTACCTATAAAATGTTTGTTTTTAGAAATATTATAAGTATACAATAATTACACACTGCTTTATTTCTCATTACATTTGCGTTATTTGTATGTTATATAATTAAATCGAAAACACAAAAATTATAGACTATAAAACAAGTAAACATTCACAAGACAAATACACATGTCTAAGAAGTCAGCTGAAAAGTAAATAATTTTCGTGAATAGTGTGTACACAATATTGGCATTATTTAGAATTCATGTATTAAGAGTTATGTGTACTGTAGGTTGTTTAATATTCACTTCATACATTAATCACATTCTTGTACCTATATAGTCATAAGAAACTCTCTCAAGCTTTCGAGGAGTATAATATACTTTAAGATTGAATGCATTTAAATTCTACAGTCAGTTAAACATCGGAAATTGTCGGCATTGTAATATTACTAAAACATATAAGTTGCATATCATTTACAAGTGACGATTTATATACTTCGTGGGTACATCTCACATTTTGCTCAAAAACGGTCGCAAAACTTTAATTTAAGAACAAAAAATGATCTTTTAAAGTTATCAATATTAAAAAGTTCTTTCGTTGAAGATATTAAAATACACTTATCGTATTTTGAGTAAAATTTCGTACATGAATAATGAAAAATCTAATATTTCATCCAGATGCTTGGATAAAATAATAACGAAATTATTAAATATTAAACGTGATCCAGTATATAGTACCTACCCGACCTAAGATATTATTATGTCATAATATAATCTAATGTGGATGTAGACGAGGAAAGCAATGATAGCAAATACATAGAACTCGAAAAATTTATTTAAATGTATGTTTACATAATTTGATTGTAGAATTTAATGACATGTAAAAAAAATAGATTTGTGCTATAATCGAATGGATGCATTATTTATACTTAATTAGAAATTAACTTCTAAGAAATGCAAAAAATAACTGGAAAAATTAATTGGATGAATTACTTACAGCTTCTTCTATAAAATGCGGGTTAAAATAGGTGTGTACCAACCGAATAACCCCATAACAAACAACCAAAAATCCCGTGAACATAAGTGAAAATAAATACATCCGAGCCCACCTGTTTAAATAGAAAGAAAATTAATTTAATGTAATATTGTCTATAATATTATCTATAATTAATTATTGTATTAATATGCTGTTTAGTTAAGTAAATACAAACTACATGTTTGTGAATTCAATATAGTATTTTTATTTCAATTACTAGTTAAACTATTTTTATTTCAATTTCTAGTTAAACTATTTTTAATCAAACAAATAAACAATAAATTACAGAATACAGAATACAAAATGTAAAATAAAAGTTCAATAAAAAGTCTGTAATAAAATTAACCGCCAATATTACACTAAAATACAAACTAAATACAATTTTAATTTTAAAAGAAAAATACTGCTTTCAATCGTTTAGCCTTCACGTCTTTTTCAGTAAAAAAAACAGTTTTCTAAAGATAAAAATAATTTTAAAAAGCGACACAAGTTAATTTAGAAGTAGAAAAACAAAAATTAAATTAAAGGAAACAGAAACAGAAAAGTAAAAAAAGTTATCCGTTCAACATGTCCATATCGTTTCGTGAGTGGGATGGAATTCGGGGTTATGTTTTTGGATTAACAGCTCTCTTTTATGGTGAAATCTGTTCTGTCTGTGCTCTTTAAAAAAATAGTGGCTGTCAAAAGGTTTTCAGAGTTTACGTCATATGTTTTGTTTATGTCATAAATCTCATAAGCCATTTTGAATGAGATTTCCGATCATTGATTTTTACATTATTAAATTTGTAGACTCTTCAAAAGGTTAAAATGTGATCATAATTCGGTTTGTATTGTAGTAATAAATTAGTAGCAGTTCATTTTATCACAGAGAGAGTTTTTATTAAATATATTTTGTATTTCTCTGTATTTCACTGTATATTCCACATTCCACCACATTCCGCCATATTGGATAAATTTTAATCAATTATAATTTTTAAATAAAATATTTTTTTTAAATCTATAAATATACAAAAATTATTATCAGATAAATTATCCAATACTCACACTTTATATTCTGGAGTAAAAAAAACAACCGACCATGCGGAAGAGATCAAAATTATTCCCACGAAAAATGGAAAAAAGCATTTGACGTGTTTATATGATACTTCTGAGAGAGGAGTTTCTTCGGCTGCTTTGTCAAACTCTGTTTTTGTTAAT
This sequence comes from Vannuccia rotundouncinata, assembly GCA_034780395.1. Taxonomy (NCBI): domain Eukaryota; kingdom Metazoa; phylum Platyhelminthes; order Proseriata; family Coelogynoporidae; genus Vannuccia; species Vannuccia rotundouncinata. The sequence continues at coordinate 526 of JAUZNC010059530.1, read as the reverse complement.
TCTTCTTCTATTTTTTCATACTTAGTAGAGTCGATTTTGGTAGAAGAATCAATTAAACTTATATTTGCTTTTGATTCCTCCATTTAAATGTATATTCAACAAATTGTGCAGTTTCTGTTGCTGTTTGTTATTTAATTAATAATTATATTTAAATATAACCATTGATTTATAATGGATTATTACGTTATTAAGTAGTATTATTAATTTTATAGATAATGGACTAATGTTATATGATATACTTATACCATACTATATGAATCATTGACTAGAATCATATATGAATCATATATCTAGACTGGCAATCTGATCAAAAAACGTCCAGAGCGCATTTCAATTATATACATATTAGTTTCGTTTTATAGAGGGTTTTCAATAAATATTAATCGATTAATTAATAAATTTTATTAATCTTAGAGTTAGTTTATGTTGAACTTTTGCCCATCAATTTAGCATTGATTATCGATATAGATATATTCCTCCGCGGACGTTTATTACTATTGAATATTGGTCAGTTTGCCGGTCTAGA
>JAUZNC010059529.1:0-10044 GCA_034780395.1 Vannuccia rotundouncinata | reverse complement strand
GACTCAAAATGAATCCAGCAGTATTTAACGATATTAAAATCATCAAACTTTTGTGTTAAAACCCTGAAAGCTGCCCACTTGGACAATATTCTTCTTAAAATTTAATCAAACAGGAAGCTAATTAAAATGATCCACTTTCACAGAAATTCAGGATTGTAGATTGTATTACTATCTATCCAGTTTATAAAAAATACAGTCTGGTTCAATCCAAAATATTATGAGTTATTGAATTTTTAGAAACTTTATGTAAATAAATATGTATTAATTAAGAATAATTATGGACAAACGGATTTTTATTTATGTTTATGTTTTTGTTTATCAATATTAATATTTTTTGTTTACAATATAAATATGTGGGTATATGAAAATTTCTATATGAACAGTAATACTTTATTGGTAAACCATATGGCAGAATGGTATTAGACACAATAATAAATATACATACCTTTTGTATTATATAGTTAAATTATATTTTATCAACCATTTAAAAAAATCACGAATTATTCCAGAATATTATTGAATTTAAAAATTAAACTCTTATTTCACTAATATGACATTTTTGTTTTGTTTTAGAGAGATGAAAACCCTTGTAGAATGACCATGTCAACTCTCTCAAATAACACTTCAACAGAATCATTACAAGCAACTGGCCTTTTGAGGAATATATTACTGTGTTTTTGTGTAACTTTTTCATTGTCTGGAAATCTATTCATCATCATTTCGATTTGTAGAAGCAAAACACTTCGTAAAAAGGCTGTGTACCGATTAGTTATTAGCTGTGCCATAAGTAATCTGTTTGATGTTTTTTTTAATCTCCCAATCGTTCTGGGTTTATCCCTTCTAGGAGAGAAATTTGAATATGGATTCGATTTTGCATGCCCCTTTAATGCTTTCTTCGTTCAGCTGGTTGATTCCTCAGTTCTTTATAATCTCATGCTCCTGAGTATTGAGCGTGCATTCGCCGTACATACATCGAAAAAGCGAAAAATTTCATGCAACGTTGCTGGACAGGCATTTGGTCTGCTTATAATCTGGATAACAAGTTTCGTTATGGCTTTGCCAGTTACGGTTTCGAAGAATGTACCTGCTATGATTTACGTTGACAGGTTTAGTTGTTCCTCTGGAAGGTTAGCCTCAATCGGTTACTCCATATCTTTGTGTATAATTTCTTTTTTAATTCCCTTTTCAACTACATTGTTTATCTATATAAGTATTTTGATTGTTGGATTTCGTGAACATTATAAAAGAAAACAGCTTAAATTACAACAAGACTATATGCCTGGAACTTTACCCAAACCTCCAGTATGGGGGGAGCTTAACATGTCAAAATTTACCGGAGTTTTACTCATCGGATGGATAGTGTTAGTTGGACCTTACAGAATTTTAGTCATCATTGATAGCATAAAAAATTCTAAAGAATACACCCTAGAAAATGGCGAAAGTTATGATATAGATTCAACTGTTGATACTGTTTTACTTTGGTTACGTCACTTTTATGGAGTATGGCTTCCAATAATATCCATTTCCATGAAGCGTAAACTACGCAGGAAATGTTGCTGCGGGCAACTAACAGATGACTATATCCGTAATGGAGATATTAACACACCAAATATATTTACTGCTAATGGCATACACAATTCAGTCGAACGAATTCAAAGACGATCTACATCCAGCTCTTCATCAGAAGATGAAAAGGAGGTTCCTAAACCAGTCATTCTACCATTTCCTGTTATCTCTGCCACGTCCCATGGTTTACACGTGTATACGGAAACACCTATAAACAGTAATTCCAAGTTACCAATCACAGAGTATAATTCACCAAATTTGCATATTGTAAAATGTGATGTGAATCATTCAAAATCTAATATCAGCAGTGCTTCGGAAAACGATTCACCCTCTGAAAGTAAATTGACGGTGAGGTAGTTTCTTACAATTTATTGATCAAGTTGCATTTGTTGTACAAGCCTATATTTTATAGTATTTATACATGACGTTGGTATCTACTGTATATATAGATATGTTATAAAATTTGAATAGGAATAGGAATTAGTATTAATATTATATAAATACAAAATTTAGGTGTTTTTTTATCGCCAATAAACAAGTCAGATACGTACATGACTAACTATTTCTGAGTATACTATATCGTTCAATTTATTTACAATAACCATCGAAGTAGTAACTAAAGTAGAAACATAGCCGTAGACATCACCAACTCTAAAGCGACGTTGGCTTCAACTGATACACAAACCAGGAAGGATATGTAGAATTGGGAAAGGAGTTACATAAACTCTCTATTGCTTCCTTGTTCTACCGATGGTTGAAGTAGTACTTCTGGATAGAAACGCTATCAGGTAGAATGGTAGTTGACATAGCAACAAATGCTCTCGCCTATTATTCTCTGATCGATAGGCTGCATTAGACAATATATCATTAATAGGTTCTAGTACTGATGCTTTTATTTTTAAGTCTTAACAAACAAGTGGTCGGAAGTGTAGTGGAATTATATAATTTAACAACAGTTGTTAATGAATTATGTATTTTCTTTATTTAATTTTAGCATATTTAAACATGTATTAACTTCCAAAAAATCTCCAATAGCAAAGTAAAAGTAATTTATGTTTCCTTACTATACTTTAATAACTTATAATATTGTAGCTTAATATTTTCCACTTAAATATAATTATTATAAATTGAAATATTTAGGTACACATAATGTTAGTGCTTTTAGAACAGAATTTTACTCAGTTTTTTCTGTTTTCGGTAAATTGAACGATACACCTTTGTTTCCATTGTATATTCAGCCTGTGGCAACCGTCCTACCAACAGTTATTGTCAGTGGGCATAAGGTCCCTTCAGCAGAGTATTTTCCAGTGTTAGATACCACGAAAACTAGTCTCCAAGAAGACCACAACTTTAACAAACTTTCAAACAGCTCAGAAGGTGTTCAGCGTCGACAGCGTCGGAAACTGCGTCAACAGCACCGACGGAGTGTTTCGGATCAAGTTCCTACGACAGAAAGTGATCAACAGTTGACGTCTTCTCCTCCCAGATCACAAGACATTATAACACAGGTCAGCACACGACAACACTTAAAAATTATCTTTATGAAATTTCAATAAACTAAAGTACTAAAAACTACGAAAATTTTTATGAAACATACTGATAAAAATATAATAAAAATGGATTTGTTTAGCATAAAGCATAATGAAAACGCTGAATACCTATATCCAGAATATCTATTTTGTAATTGTGTAGCAGTTTTAGGTCTTTTTATCTACATTTAGTATAATCTACCAATCAGATATCGCTACCAAAAAACACAGAGTTTCATGCCGAACTCAAAGCCTCTGTGGTTCAATCATCTCGACGACGTCATGAACGCCACAATCGCCGTGTTCGCGACAGCAGCCAAGAGGATGAAGATGGCCCCGACGTCAACCACAAGTTGGTTCGACAGAATATGCCTTTGAAATTACAACCGATAGACCCCCAACCTCTTGAATCACCGCTACCACCACAAAATTCAGGTAGACACAAGAAGAAGAAACGTCGAGAGGGAAAGGTGGCAGCGGAATTAAGTGGTCAGGTGAACGAGAACTTTTTCGAATAAATTCGAAGTGGAGGGAAAACATTCAATCAAAGAAAAGATCCTCAAAGTGAGTTGTGTTGTATTGTCATAAGTTATCCCACACTAATTGGGAATTAAAATAATCAGTTTTATTCAGTATTTATGCTTCAAATAATTTTTGTATAAACATTTGAATAGCTATTAATTAAATATTTAAATATTAAACAATGAAAATAGATGCTAAATTACTTTGTGAATGCCTTCAGATTCAATAACAAAAATTTCACAATAATTCGTCTAAGTTTTGATTTTAGTACTTTTATTATTTTTTGTGATTAAATTAGTTTAAGCTGTGTATATCATATTTAGAATTAAATTAGTCTAATCTTTTACATCATATGTAACGAATTTAAGTAGTAGAAGATAGTGACATCCAACTCAAAACTTTATTACCGCGTGCTCTGATTGATCGAAACATAGTACTGTAGATTTTTTTGACACTAAAAAAGCAACTAAGAACACACCAGAACCCATCCACACACACTTTAAGAACACACACGAGTGTTCTAAATATTATTTGTGTGCGTTCTAAAATACGATTTAGAACATATAAGGGTTTTCTAAAAATCATATTTAAGAACACACAAGGGTGTTCTAAAAGATTTATTGGATGCGTCTTTGTCTTAAATATTAATAAGAACACACAAAAATTGTGTGTTCTAAAATAGTTAAAAATGTGTTCTAAATTGGAAAGTCTGTTCAACCCGCTCAAAGTGGATATAGCGACCTTCAAATCCTTAGCTTTCCGAGCTGCATAACGAGTCTATGTTGAATCCCCGATCGAGATATTAATAGAAGTTAGAGTCGTTTAGAAATTTGGTTGAGTGTAATAATATTGTATTAGTTTTAAATCAACCCAAAACTAACAGACTTAGCCTGTAAATTATGGCCTTCAGACTTGAAAGTAAATTATTTGATCAAATTATAACTTACGGGGATACAGCTTCCTGTTGATATAGGTCTCTTCGAAGAAGGCTTCTACAATCGTAAATGAGATCCATCGATATCCGATCATTTAGGGCATATACCACTTTCGTTATAAATAATCGTTGATTGTAATAATTGTATTTCTAGTGTAGGCCATTGAATCAATTTTTCGGAGTGCTTCAAAATAGCATCGGTTACTCAAGTGATAACATCACTCACAGTTGATTGTTTGATCTGCATGGCAACCCATGTGGTCGCTAGAAAACTTCCTGATGCGTAGTAACGCATGGCAATTTCGAGTGGTTCGGTTACTCATAATGCTGACCCGGGTTTTGTATTTCTTGGCAGGCCATTTCCCAGATAATTCGACAGAATAGTAAATATTCAGTCTTAGAGTGTTACAATCTTCCCGTGACAGCCTGTCTAGTTTACTGTTATATGTGCATGCTTTTAATTACAGGATAAACTCGGTCAACCAACAAGCTGACTTGCATCTAGCTATAATTACTGCTATACATACAAACAATTACCATAGACAATATTGATTTCAGAGAGGATACAGCTGATGGGAAACGGACTCTACATGGAACAGTTGGAGTTGCTTTCCAAGAATCTACATATTGACGCTACAAAACCAAACCAATTTCTGTGGAGAATTTTTATAAACTGTTATGAATCTGTTATTTTCCAAAAGGCAGGAAAGATTGTGTGTTAACTAATGTTGACTTCAAGTAGTGCATTCAACCTGATGTTTATCAACTGTTTGCCGAACGTGATTACACTTGGTTTCTGACAGCGGGTTACGATGCTTTAGATATCCAGGAAAATCGTGGTCTTCATGTATGGTGTGCGCAGAACAGTATTCTTCATGAGCGTCCTAAAAACCTTACCAATACATGTGTGCTATCATTGTTAAATTTGCCAGCAATAGAAGTCTCTTCAATCTTGACCATGCTTCAAGAGATGGCAAAGATAAATAAATATACTTAAATTGAAATGAGAGCCCTCTTGTGATTGTTGCAGTTATGGATTTGTATTGGAGGATTTTGAAATTAAAACTGTGGGTAAACAAAAACTGGATTGCTAGAATTTGAAATCTTCACGTTGTCATTGCAATGCTGAGAACGATTGGATCTTTCGTTAAATCCAGTGGCTTAGATGAAATATTTGTAGAGGTTGGAGTTTATTCAAATGTAACTCTACGACAAATGTTAGCATGTAATCACGTTAACCGCGGAGTAGAAGCCCATGTTTCCCTAGTCGCGGTTTTGATAACTCTGAGCTACAGAAATATCAGTTCAAATCTTTTGGCGTTATTCCAAAGTGGTGATCTTGTTGATTTTGAAATTGCAGTAAAACAGATTCAAGAAGCCAATATAATTAACTGTCTAGAGGAAGAAGAGTTTGGATCAGAAAATGGAGCTTTCTGCTGGATATACATAAAAATGGTGAAATCTATGCTCATTTACATTCGCGCAGTTAAAACAGCCTTTTAAACAGTTTTTAAAAATTCTGAAAGAATTTACACCATTCTTCTTTGCTGCTAATAGACTTCAGTATGCCAGAATGGTTCCAGTATGCGCATCAGCAATGATGCAACTAGAAAGTGGGTCGTTAACAAGTCTTTCGTTTCATTCACCGGACTCGGTTGTGACCATGCTTTGAAGCAAGTTAATCGCGAAATAAAAGTATCCGGTGGTCTAATCGGAATCACTCTGCAACCGAACGCAAGATGGCGCTTCTTCTTGATCCAACCCGAACTTCGGCGACTGAAGAACAATGCGATGACTACATTAGTTGGTGAAACAAGTTGGTGAAACACCACCTAAACATCACAAGCTCGCTCTGACCTGCAGCAACGCTCAGCACATTGCACTGGTAAAGTATGCAAGCGTCTTGACTAGACCTGGTATTAATCTTTTTGAAAAAAAGAATTACAGCTTTGTACCATACTTATATAAATGCATCACCTCAGGTGAGATTGTGAGTTTTACATTTTGAGAACAAGGGTACAGAAACCTTCAAATGTTATCTTGACGAGAGGATCAAAACGGCCGCTAAAAGTCCTTGGGATGTGTTGAAGAAATGTAATGTAAAAACATTCAAGACGTTGTGCAAATTATCAAAAATGAATATTAAGGGGAAAGAAGTGGTTCTGAAGGAGGACAATACATTATTTAAGAGTTTAATGGTCGTAGCATGAAACTGTCCTGAAATAGATCTAAAAGAAGTACTGTCGACGTATGACCTGAGTGTTGTTGCTCTGTCTTTATTCAACGATTTGGCCATCTTAGACACACACAGAAGAGTACAATTAGGAAACAGTTCTGTGATATTCACAGGAAAGCAGTTTCACTACCAACAAGTTGCAATCATTATGGCATGTGGCACGAATACAATCATTTGTGATTTCTCCGAAGAACTTCAAGGATTTGAGTGGAGCAATTTTGCTTTCAATGGAAAAAGAGTTTGAAAGTTTTGCAGAGGTTCACGTTGTCTTCGATCGCTACGACTTGGATGACATGTCTTCGATAAAAAAATGTACTCGGGAACGTCGACTCTGTGGCAAGTTTTATCTTGTTTTACAAGTCTCAGACGAAACTATCATATTTGCTGGTTTGTCGATGGCTAAGATCCTTTCTTCGGATGAAAACAAACACAAAATAACAGTTAATCTCTCGCTCGCGTAAAATAGGTCTTCGTGAATGGAAACAGGAGTTCATAGTTGCTTGGTCAAACAAAGTGAAGTTCTCGTCAGGTTATATTTTAAATTATTTACAAAGTGAACAGGAAGAAGCTGAGACAAAAATGATACTACACGGAACTTTCGTTGATAAATCATATCACCTTTATTTTTCTCGGAAGACACAGATGTTCTCGTTTTTCAGATTAAACACAGCCCTCTTTTACCAAGGAACACCTACATGGTCCGATGAAGATATGAACGAATACTGGTTTCACGTCTTCAAAGTGCAATTGGGGAATTAAAGGCGGAGGCCCTCACAGGTTTTCATTCTTTAACAGGTTGCGATTCGACCGGTTCATTTTACCGAAAAGGAAAAGTTGTTTGTTGGAATACTCTCAGAAGTCTAGTTGACAACAAAGATTTAACGAATGAAGAGTTTAAAAGACTAGAAGAATTTGCCAGTCAGCTGTACGAGCCTGGAACGAAAGTGAATTCTGTTGGCGAGTTAAGATGGACATTCCTAACAAGAAAAAACCTAAAACAGCTAAAAGCGTACCCCAATAACTGGTGCACTATTTACATACCTAACCAGTCTATATCCATATTGTCAACCGTTTGTATAGTGAGTAATAGAATGACTTAAAATAGGATTTAAGGTAATTTTCTGGTCCTACTTCACTTTCCCCCTTACTTACACTTATGTTAAGTAAGTTTTGATAATATGGCTCTGGGTACAAGTTTGGCTTTTAGAGCGGATATTTGCTCCTAGGAGCGAAGAATATCTTCTGTGTCTGGATCAATCTGCAATATCATCGGAGCGAGAACGGAGCTACCTTACACTCTGTACAACCGTTCAGTTCTACTAAATCAGAAAATTCAATAAGTGTACTTGGGCCGCACTTGTAGTTTTACTAATGATTTGTAAAAATTTCACTATTTGTATTTTGAATGACTCAGTCGCTAAATTATAATATTTAGACATGTCACATTTGAGTTTGTAGAAAGTTCAATGAGGCAAACTTTTTTGTCGAGAAAAAACAGACTTCTAAGCTGTTATACATATAGTACATCATTTTAAATACATATAACATAAATTACTTACCTAATACACAATACAAATCACATTCAACTACTTTCATTTTTAAGGACATCTTTCATTATTTCGTATACATATTTAATTATGTATATTATATGATTTTATTAAAAAAAATTACTCCGAATCATTTTCATGTAATACTTATCTTATCGTTGATCATTTTAATCATTTATCGAAAAATATGAGGTGCAGAATTGAATGGGATGTAGGCGAATTCTACTCAAATATAATTAAATTTGTCTAAGTAGCGGGGTGTTCGTATATATTTAATTTGTTTAAACTGTTTACATCATATATACTGACTACTCATTACTTCATGGAATTAAACAATGTATATTTTATTTCAGATTGAAGGACACATCTTTTAACATCGACTTTATTTGATGAATGTCTTGAATAGCTCACTAATTGTAAAATAATTTATTTTATAATTTTGTGCGTATAGAAAGAAGCATGTATTTATTATCATAATACTTTCAATGAAAATGATTGACGTCTTTATTTCCAGATAAAACCGTATGTGCATTTATGTTATACTTAATGTAAATTTATTCATGTTTTTGTCACATTTTCATGAAACATTTTTATATAAATTGGTCATTTAATAATTTAATTCAGTTGTTTTATAAAAATTGTATATTTCAACAAACTTTTGTAATATCTTGATGTATTTTTAATGTATTCTCAATTATGTACCTATACACAACCCATATTGCATTATATGTGTAGATCATACAAGTTTTTACAAATATTTTTATTCATTATCGCGCAATTCAAATATTAGTAGTAAGGGAAACGTTTTTCTGCAACGAAAAAGTGGAAGAGAAAAAGGTACTTTTTTTATGAAATTTTTTTAATTTATTTTTTATGGATATTGAGGGGATATAAAATATTGTCTTACATGTGTGGGGGGGTGGAGAGAGAGAGTGCGATTTTGTAACTTAAACCATTGTATGAATTATTGTGGTATTTAAGGGACTTTTAATGATTTTTAAAATGTTTAAATTGAATAAAATAGGGTAAAATATGTTTAATTAATAATTAGAAATGTTTTGGAAATTGAGAGATTTTAAAAATTTTCTTTATGGTCTTATGTGACAACAATGTTACCTTTCCAAACGGCTATATAAATTCAAATGTATTAGTTAGTATTCTTATTGTGTAATGTCTATGGTCCTGATTAGTTAATTATTTTCATGTCATTTATAATATCAGCTAATATGGTGTGACATATTCAAGTAGTCTCCTATGCCGATTAATATATAATAGCTGCATAGCTGAAGGCGGAATAACCTAGGGGAGGCGGAATTATTCAAAGTCGTCTAAGTTAGCGCCCTTTGGGCGCTAAGGTAGGTGGATGGGTCAAGCTGTGGGCGCTAAGCTAGACGATATCGAATTTGTGATCCTCAAATTTCAAGCAAACTACTATTCCCTCTTATGATTTCTATGAACTGAATTACTTAACCATAGTTCATTCATGGTTATTTAGTTGCCATGCCAGGTTTTTTAATGTAATTCTATGTTTGTATTTGTAATTCACTTTTATTGTGTACTCCGTGTTTTTGCTGATTTAACCTTTCCCGACGGGGTGTATCAACGTTTGATACAGTAGAAATTTTGACTCACCCAGCGCGTCACAGCTCGTGATTCTATTTTTAAATTATATTAGAATCTGATTGGCTTATATTTTATGCACCTTTCCTA
>JAUZNC010059528.1:29402-45722 GCA_034780395.1 Vannuccia rotundouncinata | reverse complement strand
TCCCAGTTCAACACACAATCGCATTCGTCGAAACGTTCTTTCACTGATTTTTCGGAGAGTTTCCACAGGAAATCGCGCAAACTTATCTTGAATAATGACTTTCAGGTCTTTTTTGTTTTGTGCTTTCCTTGCTACAATTCTGGGCTTTATGAGTTCCCATAAGGCGTTATCGCAGGACGTGAGGTCAGCTGGCTACGTGCTGGCCAAGGAATCGGTCCAAATTTGCCAACCCAATGATCCTGAAAGGTGTTCGTTAAGAAATTACGAGTTGCTATGGCAGAGCCCCAACTTGCTGGAAATATGCGGATAATAAGATCTGTCTTGCCTGAAGACCTGGAATAAACTCATCGTTTAACACCTGAATATAACTAGCTGCTGTAACACCACGTTCCAATAAAAAGGGTCCAAAAAGATATTCAACAGACATGGCGGCCCATACCATAAGTGTTGGTGTGTGTTGTTTAACTTTTTCCCAGAAGTGAGGGTTTTGAAACACGAACTTTACCTTTACCTTTAAACGCCACATTCATCTGTAAAGAACAGTTTTCGTTTTCTTTGAAGTTTGTCGTACTTTTGTAGGATAGCCGTGCAGCAGTTTACTCGATTTTCAATTTTCGGTTTTACTCGGCTTCCAATTTTTATATCCCAAGTTTTTCGTTAACACTCTGTTGTAATGTTGTTTTGGAAATATTCAACTCATCAGAGCGACGCCGGATAGATTGTTTCGGATCTTCTTCTACAGAAGTATTGACGTCTTCCTCGTAATCTCCTCGTTCATTGAGACTTCCAGATCTGGGTTTATCGAGTATGGAATCAGAGGTGAAAAGCTTATCAGCTTTTATGGATCTCGCATCAGGTGATTCAATGCCGTATCTATCAAGCAATTTAGGCTTTTACATAACGCACAGCAATTATATTTTCATCACTTTAAAAAAACCATGCTGCTGCAAGAATTCTGTAATCAATTGTATATTGACTGTTATCAGAAGACATTTTGATAAATGCTGTTTTGAATAGCTGCAACATATAATTATTTTGATTAATTCATCGATTTAAATTTCAAAGATCATCATCATCATCATAAATCAGTTTTATAAAAAAATAAAACCGGAGATCTAATATTTACAGAGTACAAAAAGAAGAATACAGCATAAGGTTTGACAGATTTAAGTTGATTAAATATGTAACAATAAGTTAATTGTTTCTGAGCGTTAGAGATTTCCATAGATATCATAAATTCAAATGTTAAAAATCATTATTACAATACAGATAACTATCAATCATAGACATTACACTATATAACTACAACTAGATCTGCAATCTAAAATTAAATGCTTATAGCCGGCGTGTTAGTCAAAGGTAAAAAAATTCAAATTGATCAATTAAATTGAAGTAATATGCTTATAACTTAAAATAAACTAATCAAATTGAAGTTTTTTGCCTAACACAATGGCTAGGAATTTTTAATGCATTAATTTTAGATTGCAGATCTAGTTTAAAGTATAGATATATAATGTCTATGCTATCAATAGATACTTTGTAACTCTATGCAAACACTTTTATCAAAGTCGTTCTAATTTTTGGAACATACGAGAGAAACATAAGTGTACTACCTATTAAAGTCGTTTGAAACTTTGCTATATTATATATGAAATACATATAATGTAAAGGTACCAGAGAATCTACAGTTTTAAAAATTGTCATACAATTTTTTGGATATAGGTATATATAGGGGTCGACAAAAAAATCGTAGATATATTATTGATATGTATAATATTTTAAGAGAATTTAATAAAATTAGAAACAATAAAATCAAAACAATTGACACAGAAGGTAATATATTTAATACAAAATATATTTTGTCGACTGTATATTTCTATGAATAAACGAATTTCCGGTATCCCCTAAAACGATACTACCAGTTTGTGAAAGAATAATGATGTTCAATCTCGACTGACTCATTGCAGACTATAACAGGTAATTTTTACACGTTTGAATGAATGTTTGCTTACGCATAAAAAAATCTTTAGATTACATCCAGTTCGTATTTTCTCATAAAATGTGTCTAACATAAACTTATAATTAATAGTTAACCAAATTCGCTGTCAAAAACGCCTTAGTTACTTTCTCTTTTAATTTTTTTAACAAATATACAAAAATTTTGCAATTCTATATTGACTTGTTCAAATATATTTGTTTATATAAAACAAAATATTAATTTTGCAAAGATACATCAAATAATGCGATATATAAATAAGATATTTATTTTCCGTATAAAGAATAATTTTTATATTTTTTTACTCAAATTTCACATTTAATGGATGATATTGGTAAATAAAATCAGTAATGGTAATACAATAACAAATATAATATATTTTATAGTGGTTATAAATGAGTTTTATGAATGTATTTAACATTTAATATTAATTTTTAATGTTAATATTGTAAGCAATTTTGTTTGGTTATGTTTTTAAAAAGAAAAAAAATCAATTCTGTTAATAAGTGACATATTAAAATGTTATTAAAAGTTTTCTAAACATTTGGTAGATATTTTTGATTTACACTGAATATTTTTATATTATTGTAAAACAAATTAGAACTATATACAGGACTTTTTTATATGCATGCAGAGCCTAATTTTAAATTTAAAAAGATAGGAGTTGCCTAAAATCTTGTGTTGGCAATTGCCAAAGAAAAAATAGATGACTGCATATATAACATGCAAGTAACTTAACATGAAGGACATTTGGTACTTCATTTTATGGAGCAAAAGACCAAAAATTCTTTTATATTTTAACAGTATCAGATCTGAAAGCTGCCACAATACTACCAATTATCCATAAGCATGTTCTTCCTGAAACAAAAATCATACCTGATAGATGGCAAACCCATTTGAGGTGAACCATACCTTAAATTTTATTGATGCAAATGATTCTACCCTGCACACAAATTTGATTGAAGGAACATGGAGAAATTATAAGGCCTAGTTCTATGTGATGCACACACAACACTACTTTACTGTGTAATAATTTATATACTTATCCACTTATTAAATATAATGTTTTTAGATGAAATTATAATATATATATATAAATATACATATATGTTATTAAATAATTAAATGCCATAAATTTTAGATTGTCCATACTTTTTTTACCAAAAAATAGTCAATTATTTAGATACTAAATAGTTATTGCATTGTGTTTAAATGTCTCTCTTTTTTGTTTTTTACATTTGCCTTCTTATTTTATTTATTTATTCTTTTTATTCAGAAACAAGGATGACCTCATTGTTAATGCAATTTATGATAATAATAATGAGTAATTCTTTATTAGTACAAACTTATTCATTCAATATTTTTGACTGGATTTCAAAACATATTTCAAAATGTTGTTAACTTCTGTCAAATAGATAAAATATTATGTATTTAAGTAAGACCCTTATTACAATTTATATTTTTCATAAATATTCATATTTCCTAATATACTATTTTTTTCTCATTATTACTTCATATTTAAAATTATAATGTTAACAAATATTATGAACATTTTAAAATAATAAAACTTTGAGTATATTATAACATGAAATAATATTAATTAATTTAATTAATTTATCAATACATAATTGTTAATCTTTAATATATACAAATACATTCACTAGTATAAATTATTTATTATTATATGCAGTGGTATTAAAATGTATTATGATAAAAAACTTAATAATTTAAACCAAACAAAATATTTTTAAAAAATAATTAGTAATACACATTCCTAATTTGTTAACATATATAAATAAACTGTAATTTTGATAGAAAAATATTACTTTCCAAAAAAGCAAGGTTTAGAATAATAATTAATTTTTTCAGCACCCCTTTTAATAACTAAAAAAATTAAATTTTGGCATAAATATAGAGTTTTGGCAGGTTTATAAAATGGCATAATATTGCCTTTAAGTGAAAGATATTTACATTGCAGCAGATTAGAATTAAATATATACATCAATACTTATAGACATGATTATTCACTGAAATTTGTAAAAGCAAAATATTTTAATAGACAATATATCTATCATTACAAAAAACTATCAAAGAATTGAATAGAATAATCTTTAATCAGAAATGCAGAAACATACAATCCCATATTTGCATATCACAACAGTAGAGGTAGACGTAGAGGGCGCATAGTCTGAGTTAGGTTCTCCAGGTACCTACATTAACTACATAAATTCAAATATCTTTTATCTATGGGCGAAAAAGGTTAAAAAACTGCGCTTGCGACAGCAAGTGCTGCAATGGCTACTCCGACGCCACTGTGAACTATTATTTAATTATTCTAAATGATTAAAAAATATGTAAAATTAAATAACGTTTTTTATAACAAAATATATCTTATATATATCATAAGCTAATACTTTTTTTGATATTGACATACATATGTGATATAATTAATACAAATGTAGTGTAATTGATGCACTATTTGTTTAATGTACAAAGATATCAGCTTAATTGCAAAGAATTGTAATATATCTAAAGATAAAAACAATTAAATTTCAATATATTTATGGAAATTTATTTTCCTTTTTACTTTATTCTATAACAACCATTTCAATTTCATCAGAGACATAATCATCAATATTTATTATATTTAAACTTTAAAAATCTTCCATAATCTATTTTGTAAGCTGTTAATCAATTTAAATTTAATTTTTGTTCAAGAATTGGTTATATATAGCAGCAAATGTTTCAAAAAGCCCCCATTTCAATGTAGAACCTATAATGAATGAATAATATTACCAAGTTAGTGATAAAGGGTCCTGTATAAGAATAAGATCCTCTTGTGCAGGAAAAAACTCTTGGGACAGAATCAAATATAGGAAGGGCCTTAGAAAAGGTAGGAAAGAAAATATTTGAAATATGAAGGAAGCGGCATTAATCGGCTTGTAATGTGGCATGTTTTATGCTCTAGATATTATTTTCCATTTTGTCAAAATGATCCTCATCAGTGGTGATATTCAAAAATCCTAGCACCCTTGAAAAATTGAAATGTTATTAATTCTGTGTCATATTTTATTCATAAATTTTTATTCTAAAACATTTTAAAAACTTTTAACTTCAGAATCACTACTTTCTGCGCTACGGTCAAGCAACAATCAGTTGCGAGAGTCGAAGCGATGGAGCCTCGATAATGACAAAGAAGACGAATTCTCTGTCCATCAGAAGAAACCAGTTTTGGAGATATGGAATGCTGGGTTTAATGAGTACCAAACAACACCAAAAATAGATAAATATCTTAGGCCACTTCTCAGGCCAAAGAAAACACTAATCGAACTTGATGCTATATTAGCTACAATTGATCAAGATTGGAAGGCAGGTAATTATTTAGTTAGAGGTTTTATTTCTTGAATTTTTAAAAATATTATATAGTCAAACAATGTTTGGGAAAACATGTAAATACAATTTTACTGTGGAAACGCAGAGCCCCTTTGTTGTGATCGAGCTGTGTACCTAGTTTTAAATAAAAATACTTTATTATAATATTAATTACTTGCGTTATGGTTAAATAATTGACATCAATAATTGATAACATTTAATTTGTTTTGTTTTTAATATTATGTAAATAATTTTTAATAGCAATAAATAAATATGTTTCATTGACTAGGCACACGATGTGTTTAGTTTTAGATTACGTTTATTTTTCAGAATTAGTTATAAATATATACCAATTATTTTTATGTAATTGAATTGAATATGTTTTGTCATCTGTTCGATTATTGTTCGAATAATTTATAATAACAATTTTGTTCCTTGATTAAATTAACATTCATTTCCTTTAAGAGACAATGTGCTTAGACATTGTAGAAATTCACAGGTGAATCTCTTAGTTACATACAAGGCCAATACCTCTACAGGGACTCTCATTATAGTTCCAATAGTACCATAGTTCCAATATCTCCAAAGACCTCCACAGGGGACCTCTATTATAGTCAGAGGGTCCTTCTATGAATGGAGAAGGTGGGCCCCTTGCTATTTATGATTTATTTTCTCATCCCTGTATACTAAATATATATTATAAATCGTAACAAAAATTAGCTTTTCTAAAAACTTTTCTTCTAAAGAACTTTCTTATCATAAAGTCTGAAAAAAGTAAAACTTAATCGGTTGTGCTCTATATATATAGAAAAACGATATTGTGTTGAATGTTGGATCGTAGAGGCTTGCTATAATTATCCATTTTATTGTTTTAATAAGCAATACGAATATCCTTTTAAATTCATAGTAAAAAATAGAAAGATATATTATGTTGACTAAATTAATGTCTATGTTAATCTATCTAATCCAATATACAAGTATTGTTTTCTACAAAATCTATACCTTTCTAAACGTGGTGATTTTCAATAAAACAATTGTGGTTTTATACAATTTTAGATATAATCGATTTGAAGGTCATAAAGCATGTGAACACCAACTTTGCTTCATATATAAGTTTTAAATATATTTGGGCACCCTCGTACCATAACGTAAACGTATCTCCGTGTATAAACATATCTCTGTGTAGAACAACTGCTAATGTTCTTATCACCAAGCGGCATGTGTACACTAATTATGCACAACTACGTAACAGATTTATTAGCAACAATTGTGTACGTAATCCGGATGTTCACTCCCAAGTTAACAAGTCCTAAGTTTTGTCACATTTTACAGAGGAGATGAAGTAGCAATGCTCTACGTCACGTGCCATAGTCAGAACTTCAATTGTATCCATTTTTATTAATGTTTTTTTTTAATCGTAACAATATTAAGATATAGGCAATAGATTTTTTAAATGAAATTAACTTTTATTTTAAATTTACTTTTTGATTAGTTTATAAAGGAAAAGAAAGTTGTTTATATGATTCTCATACAGATTGTTAGAAAAAATTTAAAAATCCAAAACAGGATTTTAAAATGTGTATTTTATGGTATTTATTTATTTTTTCCAGATAACTGGATTAACTCACTTCCTCCAATGTATGTCGGGTAAGTACAAAATACAAGTCAATCCCTTATTGTTTAAACAAATCAATTCACCTAAATTTCAATATTGGACTGGGTAATTAAATAAGCTGTATAATATTTTTTAAAATATATGATTAAAAATCTTAAATTAACCGTTTTTCCTGCATGTTAAGGAATTGTTAATGTTCATACATACTACTTATAACTTCTTAGTAATGGGGTTGTATTTAAATTATAAAGTTAGATTTTTAAAAGCCAGTTGTAAAGTTTGACTACAATTTATATTCAATTGACCAATACATGGTATAATGTCATCTTTTTATTTGAATATTTTTATCGAAAATTTTTGAATTTTATATAAGAATAATACTTTGTAAAAATTTCACAATTAAAAATGGTAAAATAATTTACTATTACTGGCCCGTAGCCAGGAGAGTTATTACCTTTGCTTTCGAACGAACGAACGGCATTTTTATGTGTGTGCCCTTTTTCGTTATATCGATTTTTGTGATCAATGAATATTCGGAGTCAAATTTATTTTTTATTTAAGTTTTATTTATGTCCACATTTTCTTCAGTTATATTATTGATTTAAGTGATGTCACTCATGATCTTCTCTATAAAATTAACTAAAATCGCTAACGTTGCGATTTCAGTGGGATCATTCAATAGCCGTATCGAAAATAATAGTCATTCAACGGGGGCACTAGTTCACTTACAGCTGTGCTATTTCGGAATATTTTTCGATACACTAATTTATTACATGCGATATGCTCTCTAGCAAGCGTAGAAAGTTACAAGAAAATAATGCCACTAAGCCAGTTGCACTGGACACTCTGAAACAACATCTAGTCCCTCAAAATCGGAAACTTCTGAAGTACATTGTGGAAACCATTATCTTATGTGGGAAACAATGTTTAACGCTGTGAGGAGATTCGGAAAATTTGAAAGATCAAGGAAATTGGAGAAATTTTCTAATAGTAGTTTCAGGATGATTAGAAAATTTCGCAATTGTTCGTTTTCCTCATCTAAAGGTATGAAAACGAACTTCTCACCAATCATTTGTCAAACCCATGCAAAAAGAATGCCACAATTGTGTCACCTAATGTTCAAAATCAATTAATATCTATCATTAATTTAGACATCATTCAAACTTAACTTATCGATGATATATATATCCGGATCACAATTTTTTGCATTAGCTGACGAAGTGACGTCCCATAGCAAGGACCTCTTGTATCTTTGTATTCGATTCGTTGATAAAATTAATATATGGTCCGAGCAGAGTTCCTGGATTTTCTTCCCATCGTCGAACTAGTGAAGAAGCTCTGGCACAGACCATCCTAATACCGTTAGAAAAAATAGGACTATCAGTTGATATATTCGAGGTTAAGGCTATGATGGTGCAGTAGCTATATGTCCAGTAGCAAGTTTGGTGTTTAGCACAAGAAACATAAAGCCCTATATACACTCACTGCAGTAATCACAATATGAATCTTTTAAATACGCAATCATGTTCGATTCCAATAATTGGTAATACTTTGGATACATTCGAAGAAGTTGTCCTATTTTCCATCTCAGTCCTAAACGAGAAGCACTTCTGACTGAAATTGTCCCTAAATCATGCTAGAGATTTTTCGAGTCACACACCGGAAGATTCTGTTACAATTATGCAAAACACGTGTTGCGGGCAGAGAGACAAAATCGTACCATCACTTCTATCAGGCATACACCTTCATAGCATATTGCTTGAATGCCGATCAAGGTTTTGAACCTCAGTTGACCGAGAATGGGAATTAGGACGAAGACGGTGAAAAAATCGCGTGAAACTTTACTTCTCAACGATTTATGCGACTTCATCACAGCATACGCGCGTTCTCGACTATCTACAGATTGCTTTCGTGCTTGGAAAGCATCACCGTTCTCCTTCAGAAAGAAGCCCAAGACATTATTTGTTCCATGTAGATGGTTACTAGTGAAACAAAAGCTTTTTGAAATCAGAAATAACATTGCTACTTACTTTGATGGTATATATATAAACATGCTATGTGCATGACCGAGGCAGTTGGCAGTGAACCCAGCATGCCAAAGGTAGCAAAACGGCAAATACAACGACCAAATGCTGAGTCGAATGTGCAAATATACATGTTAAATTTTGTGATCTCTAAATAGACCACATTTGTGTTCCATTTGAAGAAATGTTATAATAACAAAGGACAAACAGAATAATTTTCACTTAAGTTTTTCGCATCTATAAATTTAGTTTAATCTATAAGATAAGGAATTATAACTATTAATACAATTATATAATACGAATGTTACAATATTTGAAAACATGACTATTACCTAAACAACATTTTTTTAACAAATAAAAGTTCAAAAATAACAAAAGTATCAAATCTACTGTCACCTCCTTGTCATGTCAAAGTCTCTCTTCTTTGAGCAGACAGCGGAATTTCGGAGCGGCAAAATTTCAGATGACAGCAATCTAGGGGTGATTGATGATTTATCCCGGCGGCAACAATAAAAATATAGCCACTGAATTTGTTGTCAAATGAGGATGGTCAATAAATGAACTGAGACCTATTTATACTTCCACACAATCCAGCTCTTTCTAAGTTACCCTCGTCAGCACCCTCTTCGTTGCTGGGAAAGTCTTAATCGAAATTCTCTTTCCAGATTTTACAAAAAGTATTTATTTAATATGAATGAATAAAGGGGCGGATGAAAGGGGGACCTGAGGGCACGTGCCCCTCCCCCCATCAAGAAAAGTATATGCCCTTTCTATTATAGTTGTAGTATTATAGTGCTATTATATATGCTATTATATGACCTTGCGCCCTTATGACATTGTGCCCCCCTTGAAAATATTTCTGCAGAATATAAATATAAAATAAAGAATTTTACTAATAATTAAAATAGTTTCAAATACACAAATATTAAAAATTTTACATACATTTTAAGTTTTGTTAAAATCGTGGAGTGAATTTATTAGTAATCCAAAAAGGGTTCAATTTAAAAATATTAATTTATCATTTTTAGAAGTTGGTAAAACTGTTTCTAAAAAGTGAGTAGTATAATACTTCACTTTGATATTCATTTACCCTTCCGATTTAAACAATAAACTTCCAAATGTATTTACAATCTTATCAAATTTCCATAATTTTCCATCTCTGCCACTGAACACTATCTCGAAGTTAAGTAAGTAAAAATATACCCGAGAACATATTGAATTATAGTTTTCAGCCGTTGAAGTTATAACTAGCTATCATGCCAACTCCCCTTATCTGGCCAAATATAAACAGCCCACGAGGATCCACGACAGTCGTGGCATTTATCGGATTCCTTCTCTGAGGTATATCTGCGACCAAGTTACCGAGAAGGCAGTCCAATAATCGAACTATCTTAGGAATAAAGCATATCCTAAATTACTTTAACTGCTATACCTGGTAGTTTTCATGTTGCCTGCCACCATCCGTTCACCTTAGACCTACCTTTAAATATGGCAGACTATGCCCGCACATATTTGCTTTCCGGCTGTTCATGTTGTTGTTCGTCGGTTCTTGGTTGTCTTGGTAATTTGGATCGTACACAGGCACATTTATCCATTCATTCAAAGTTTATGTGAATGTACCTCAACAGACACCCCTAGCGCCCTCCCCCCACCCTCTTACATTCAACATCCTTTCGCTAGTTATGTTCATAACTTTTAGAACCGCCGCACAGATATGCACTCTAACGATAGTGTCAACTTGGTATATTGATTTTCCCTCTTTCCTTCCGATGCTTAAATCCTAAATCTTCCGGATCACACTGCAGGGCTACAGCACAAATCCAGATGTGTGCTTTTCACTCTGATTTTCACTTAGGGTTTTCCGTTGTAAGGAGCGATGATGGTCTTCTAGGATACCTCTCTATAGTGGAAGTTAGTTTCCCATCCGCCTTCTTCCCTCGCCTTCTCCCTTTACCCCTTCTGACCAATCTTTCATGTCGTCCTTATGAATTTCACCCAATCTCAGAGTAACTCTATTTTTTTCAAAGTGTTTCTATTTTAGATTAAAATTTCTTGTGCAGGTTGTTTGCTGGCTGTTGAGTGTTGAGTGTGTATATTAACTTTTATCGCTTACTCCTTGTGGCGATTTTCCCCAATTGTTAAATAGTAATTCTAGTTGCGCTTGGCATCAGGGTAAGTACATGACAAATTTTTTTGGAAATCCGACTGACTATGATTTACGTACGTGCATATAACATGTATATTTTTTATATATGTAATTTAACATTACATATACATTTAGTTACATTTTTTTAATTTGTAAATAAATTATCGCAACAAAGGAATATTTATGATTTTGGAAAAAATTCAATAACCTTAAAAAATATGTATTTGTTAATATAATAAAATTAAATCGAAATTTCGGTATCCAAAAATATTACAACATTATGATATAAACTAAAAATTTTAATTTAAAATTAAAATTTTTTAAATAAAAATGAAATATTTCTTTTAAAAATCACAGAAATATTTTCTAATAACAGATTAAACATCCTTTCTTAACATTTATTATTTATCAATATTTATAAATATTTATCATTTACTACCATCCTTTCAAAAGTGTTCAAAAAGAGATTTAAAATGGTTTAAAGGCTTTTTAAAATGGTTTAATATTATATTTAAAACAAATACCAGTACATTTTTCATTACACGAAAAAGATTATTTAATAAGAAGTAGAAGACATCATAATTCCAACCATGATCTGCGACTTTCTCCTTAATTAGCTGCACTAGATAATCCAACTTTTCATTTTATTTAAAATATTATATTGTCCAGTTTTTCATATGTTTAATTTCACAACATATTAGATGATTACCTCTCAATGTGCAATTATTGTGTGCTATAATTTGATTTTAAAATATCGTAAAGACAATTCAAATCTAAACTGTATAGTTTATACACATAAGAACTAGTTAATTTAAAATATATTTTCTAAACATTTATTCACGGGGAAAACCTTGAACAAGAGTTTTTTCATCTTGTTTTGTTTAGGCTCAATGCATCTGTACTAAACACTTTATTGTACATTTTTTATCGTCGGCAATCTACATAAGATAAACTAAATTACTCTTTGTGGCTCAATGATAGGTGTATACATTCTTCCGGTAAATTAATAATAATCCTAACTGTAAAATCAACTGATTAATTTTATAAATTTTATTAAAGTATGAATATTATTAAGTATACAAAAAGATAACCATAATACTTATACATCACTCAGGGTCAGTATCAACTGAAAATTTGATCCATATATACATAGTTATAGTTACATACAAATAATCGACTTTTTAATTTCTAGAAAATTGACCATCCAATGTTACCATGAATGAACACTTCGCTTCATTTGACTGTCACTAATAAAAACAATTATTTAACTAAAATAGTTTTCAAAATTGCACTATTAATTCATCTTTTACATAATTTTTAATAAGTAAATTTGACAAACTCTAACTGGGTGAAATCAGTTCATAAATACCATTTTTCCATTTTGAAGTTTTAAAACGAAGATTTCAGAAACCCCGTAGCAACTAATATTATACATTTGACCTAAATGCTTGATATACACAGAATTTTTCTTTGACCTCCACAGAAAATGGATAACGACACAACTAGTCAACTCTGTCGACTAACAGATGTTGCACATAAAATTTAGTTTTCTGATTAGATTTTCTTGTAGCTAAAAAGATTTATATGATTTTTAAATAGTAGAAAACACTTTTCTAGAATTTACAAATGAAAAAATATTCATTTGATTATTGGTATCCCCTATATTCTCTTAGTGTAAGTTTAATATATTTAGAATATCATAGATACCTTAAAAATCAAATAATAATAAGTTTTTAGAAAAGATTTTGAATTCTGATCTTAAAACGAAAACATACAATCTTTATTGTTTTATTAATAATTTTAGAATAAGTTTGGAAATATACTTATAATTACCCGGATAATTAGAACAGCTTCAATTTTAACAATTTAGCTATTGATTTATTTTTCAAAACATTTTGTTAAATATAAAAAGTTTTAATATACTCTCTTTTATGTTAAATTAAATAATAACTTATGATTTGAGATTTTGTGGAGAAAATTTTAAAGGATTAATTATCGATCTAAATAAGTTTTAACTTTATCGTTAAAATATATAATTGACATTTTTTATCGTTATATCATTTTAAAGATTCTATACTGAATGAAATAATTACCTTTATAAAATTTATGGAGTTTGATTTATCATAACTTTTTCATTTGATATTTTTATATTGAACTGAAGCATTATTAACTTTGTAGAGATATACAAGTCATATAGAAATCATTTATATAATATATCTAGTTAAACTTTATTGAACTCAACTGGAAAAAAGAAGATTAAAATTATTATTATAAAAGAAAGTTTTATTCTCCTTTATTTGAAATCAATTTTGGAGAGAAGTGAAATTAGTCAAACGGAGAATTCCAGTTTTAATATAATAATTATAATAGAGGTAAAGTCACTTTTTATACATTGATGTGGAAAATATTTAGATGTAAATTTCTATAGTTTTTTATCATTGGCGCATTGATATCAGACTAGAATTATGGAAACTGACCGTTTAGATTTTCCAACCCATTATCAAAAGAAACCACTTGTGTAGTAAGCTAAGGAAAGTAAATTCCTACATTGCGTACACAAGGGTGGGGTTGGGGGGACTGAAAATTGTGTTAATTTATTGATACCACCACCGCACCAAATATATAAAAAGATCTGCATAATATCGCCACTGACATCAATTTAGCGTTCAATTTTTGACACTTTGTGAAACTAATCACCTGCTATTTTTATAAAGTAGCATTGTCATGTTGTACTTTAACATGCTCATTCGTTGGTTCTTGCTAAAAATATAAGTATGTCTACACATTTCATACACTACTTCACAAATATTACTCAAATGCACAATCTCGCTCGTAATGCAATATATCAAAACACACACTTGATGTTTAATTTATTGATTTATTTATGGACCGAGATAATTACTTATAAATGATTATTATATGAAAAAACTAGTTGTAATGTTATGTTGCCTTCAAATAATATATGAAATGTATTTTGGAGTATATTATAAAGAAATGTGTAGAATAATTCAAATATTTGTAAATTAATATTATTATATTTGCATAATAAAAAAAATTAAAGGGATTTTTGACTGAATTTTATGCACCTTTATCAATACTTTTTTAATGAAATTGTAGTAAATATAGAGTAATTCTATTTACGATTTCCTGTTTTTTCTATTGTTTTTTGTGGTTGTCTATATTACTTGTTCGATACATATTTATTCAACTTTTTGTAATTACCAATGACAGAGTGTTCAAAATTTGTAAAATCGGTGAAAGCATCCAAAGTTATTCTGACTACGTAAATCATAAAACACACTCTACTCTCTACAAAACAATATCTATCCAATGGTTATTTTATATATGAAGGATATTTTCATAACTTCCCATGAAAGAAACATCGTAAAATAATTTATTTTATCTGTTTCTATATCGCATCAATACTGTTTTAAGAAAAACAACTATATAAAATAATTTCGAAGAGTTGTCAGTAATTAACGGAAAATATCATTCCATTTTAATGATCAATATACCATTTATCATTGCCAGCCAGTCTTGTGGTACCTATCATAATTATAGATAGGGAGTACAGTGTAAAACATATACAGTTCACGAAGTTTTTACTAAGAGCATATTTTATCCAGATGAAATACCAACGTTATTAAATCATATGCTATGCACAAATTAATAACGTTTGATTTGTGTTCTTTGATACCTGCTTTCCGAATAATTTACGTGCTTAATTATATATTTGTACGAGGTGAACATACCTATAAAAGATATCCTTTTCTAAATATAGAAAATGTGGACTTGTTTGTTACTACTGTAAACATTTGTCAATAGATTTATTTTTATGAGGTAGTTTTACCGAATTTTATTGGAATGTTGTCCTTTAAGATCTAGAATTATGACAAATATTAAAAGGTAAATACATGTTGACGGCTCTGTGTTAGAACATTATATTATATGTTATAATTAATACATTTTTTTACATTGGGACAATTTATTTATTGATTTATATATACATGGAAATTATTTATCATTTATTTATTTACTATCATTTAATGATTTATTTATCATTATTTACTGGCAAAAGTAAAATATTATTTTTGCAAATTTTTAGTGTGATTTTAAAATCAAAATAACTGCTTTCAATTTCATTTTCAGGATAATAAAACCAATACCGGCCAACACTCTTGATTTAGACGAACTACTCCGTTCATTTCAACAAACAAAGGTGCTTTTCTAGTTTATTTGAAAACAAATATACTAATTTAGAGTAAAATCAACAACTAATTCTTGATAAACAAATTAGCGAGTATTAATTTTATTTTATATATATGTATTTCACTTATACAGTATCTACGGTATTCAATATATTGATCCATTGTTATAAATTTAACTTATAAATTCATATAAATCTTTGTAGAAGAAAGGCGATATAAAATGGAGACATTTGTAATTTTATATTATGTGCATTTATAATAAGGCTAGTGGGGTGTAGAGTCAATACTCGACTCTTTTCTCTTCTTTTATTGTGACTTTAACCTTAGTAAAATTGAGCATTTTTGGTACAAAAATCCTTGAAATCGGTCGAAAATTAACAAACTAATAACTAAACACTATAAAAACTGGAAAATAAAAAATAACTAACAAACTAATGAACATCAAACAACAAACATTAACTTCATACAAAAAACATTAAACTTTATACAACTAACATCAAACAACAAATATTAAACTTCCTAAACGAACTTGAAACAAAAACATAAGGCAACATACATAAAACTTCATAAAATAAAAAAAAAATATTAATACCTAACATACTAATAAAAAAAGTAATAACTTTATCGATTTTCAATCAATTATACCAAATATCTGAATGAAAGTGTAGATACCGCTTTGTTTTCATGGTCAATATCGATTTTCAACCTATTACACACAATTAACTAAATTTTTCACTTTTAAACAAATCTAAACAAAGCTAAACTTATCTAAGCTAAATTAAACTAAACTTAGATTAACTAAACTAACCTAAGCTAAATTAAACTAATTAAAACAAATCTAAACAAAGGATAAATTAATTAAATGGTTTCATTAAAATGGTCAATCAACTGATAAGAAGGATTGACTCAGAAAAAAAGTAAAAAGAAAGAAATTGTATGAAATTTGAAATTTGAAATTT